>ML830646.1:59084-80040 GCA_009831015.1 Picea engelmannii | reverse complement strand
TATATATATATATATATATATATGAAAATATTTTAATATATTAAAAATATATATTGGTTTGAATTTGCCCTATCTTTAAATAATAAATCACGAAAACAAATAATGGATGGAGGGACCCAAATTCAGGTGATGGGGATGTCACAACAATGGATTGGGTACTCATACTTGTTGTAACACATTTCTCATAATTTTAAATATAGATATATCTTCTTCCTACCTCCATTTCCTTGTTATTGTTCTTATGCATGATGACTCTATACAGATAGAGCAATTGGTATCAGATTGTTTAATTTAAGAAGCAATTTAGATCGATTTATTCATTGAAATGCATATGTTGGATTGGAGAAAAGTTTGGTTGCTTGATTGTGTGAAAATATAAAGAGGAAGTTGGAGGTAGAGATTTATTGGATCGAGACTACTTATGAGGATCTATAACAACTAACTAAAAAGGTATGTCTTTCTCCTTTCTGTTTTGTATATCATGTTATGAGATGTTGATCTAGGGAAATTATATAGTGATCTATCAATCGTATGTGTTGAGACTCCAACCCAGTCACTAGTGAATCCTAGATCTAGTGATAGGAAACACTTTCCTACAACAAATAGATCTTCTTTAAAATGTTGAGTAGTTGATATCGTTTTCATTTTACTTGTCTTGAATTGAAACCATACCCTAATGTAATGAATCAATTATAATTTTGTGGTATTTCCATGTGGAACTCATGTATGATTTATTCTTGTTTGAGTAGAAAGTAAATAGACATTCATTTTTCAGGAACTATGATATTTTAAGTGTTAATAGTTTTTCAACTGTAGTGTCCCCAACTAGGCCAGGTGGGGATATTATGTTTACTATCCAAAAATTGTTATTTTTCCTTGTGTAAATGTGTCAAATAATTTGCATTAAAGATGCTCTTAACTTCTTAAAAACAATTTTCTCATATAGGAATATTGTCAAACGTATTGCATTCATCAATTACATAGAAAATAGAGCAAATAACCATGACATATTATTATGGTTTGAAACCCCCAAAATCTCAGCAATACAAAGATATCTAAAGGCTATAATAACATCTGCAAAATACTCCTAAACACACAAGTCTAACTATTGCCAAGCAACTGCAAAATCTATAAACATAAACAATACAAAGAAAACCTAGAATGATGTCAATCTATGGTGTCCACTACTTCAATTCTCTCCAAACCCTACTGATATGAAAATCCTTAGCTGTCAATTAGTTCTTAAACATACACTAAACATCCAAGTAGATTCAAGAAATTAATATCGTTATAACTATTTGCAAAATATCATGTGAAAACGCTTATTTAACCAAAACTTCATGAACTGATAGATAACTTGTGGAAATAATGAGTGAAAAAATAGAGAGAAATAGAAACATCAAAGAACAAGGCTCATTACACAGTTTGATAATGGAGTTCACCCATCTTTGGATACATCTATGGGTCCACTTCTAAACAGTGAGACCGCTCTATTAATGCTCAAATGCTTGATATAATGATGACTTACAATGAAAAATTTGAATACGCCCTTCAATTATGCCGCTCAAACCCAAAAAAAGAGGTTACCAGTGAATTCCTCTTGAAATTATGAGAAGAATGAGTGTAAACTCAACTATGTTCTGAAGAAGTGCCCAAACACCCCCTTTGACACGTTAAATGAGACTATGGTTTTCATACATAAAAAATCGTACTAATATTTTCACACACAATAATTTAGAACAAAACCGATATCATGATTATATTCCTCTCGGAAAGCTAAGAAAAATGAGTATAAACACTCTAAACTTCTCTCAAAGAGTCCTAAAGCCAAAAATCTCATGAGCATAAACTCTTGGCACACAAATCGATGCAAAGCCCTCTCTTGGCACAAAACTCCATGTCAAAATGAACCCAATATCAAGTTCTTGGCATGAGAAATCTTGTTTTCGTGCAATGGAAAAATGCGTGTTTATATAGGTAGAGGTCGGGGGGTCAAACCCCACCCGTTCCACTATATTCTCGGATTAACATTAAATTAAATTTAAATAACATTATTTTGGTTGGTTATAACAAACATAACCATTGGCACATTAGTCAGAGCTTATGGTTAAGGCATTGGAATATTCTTGGAATACTCCCTTGGAGGTAACGGGTTCAATTCCCATTGGCTTAACGAATTTTTGGATAAGGACATATTGGCCTTCTCGAAGGTGCCACGTGGCACCACCTCATTGGTCCATGTGTGCCATGTCACTTTCCAACTAGACCCCATTTGGCACACTCTCATTGGTTTCGTACTGTACGACCTGTTGAATGGGTTGTCACGTCATCCATATGGATGCCACGTGGCAATTGATTATTGGTCCAACCAGGTGCCAAATTAGTCGAATCTGTGTGACACGTGGCAACTCCCCGTGCTTCCACATCAGCATGTTAACGTCATGTTGATGTCACCTGTCCACGTGTCACTTTTTGAGCTTGCCATTTGTCGTATATATGTTGACATCATCCTGCCACATAGACTGTATGGAAGGACACGTGTCATTCTTTGATTCTTCCAACTCATTGATTCATGTTTGACCTTTTGACTATTGGTTAAAATCTTCAGAACATCATAACTTTTTCATATGGTTTTCGTTTGAGGAAATTCACACGTCCTTGGAAAGCTCTCGTCGAGCTCTACGCAATTAAGTCATTTTCATTAGCATCTAAGATTATCAATTTTTTAGCATTTCAAATCCTCCTGGATCACACCTCCCCATTGGAGAACTTTTGGACCTCTGAAAGCATGGATTATTCAACAACTTAGTGATGATAAAGCTTCTTCACTCTTCCACCTTGTTGAAATGCACTTCTATTGATCTTCATCCTGGAACTGAACTCTGTCTTGAATCTCCATCTTGGACCTGATCCCTTCCTTGGAATTTCATCTTTAATCTCCATCTTGAACTTCCATCTTGGATCTCTATCTTGGATCTAATCCATGTCTCAGAACTCCATTCTTAGATATTTTTCTTGATCCTAAAAAATATCAAGGAAACCAATCTGGATCATTGTACTTATGTCTGCTCCTCTAGAACATGGCTCTAACTCTTGCTCTTGGAAACATATCTGACTCTAGCTATGGCTCTAGCGCTAGCTCTAGATCATGGCTACTGGCTCTAGTTCCTAGCTATAGCTCTAGCTCTAGTTCTGGCTCACCGGTTCCTTCATTAAATAAGTCTTCTCACTGACTCTTTCACATCTCTGTAATATCCAGATTTGAACTGTGAACTCAACATTCATTCCCATTTCCTTCTCTCATGGAGACATTCCATCTCAGAAATCATGAAGCCAAGTCGAATGCTAGCCTATGTCTCGCTCATTTTGGATTAGATCAATCTACTGTTGGTCATGCCAGGAGCCATATTGGATTCACTGTTCTTGTACTTCCTAATGTATCTATTGGAGTCTTTGAATGAACTTCTTGTTCATTTCCTTCACTTGCTTCCCTGAAAGAAAACCCAAACATATTTCTACAAACATCTGTATTATTTGACTTGCATATGTACAAGGAATACATCTTGCATGAACATGGCATTTACATAACATCTTTACGATGTTTATAGCTAAAGAATACATTTTACATGAACATTAACATTCCATTTTAGGCTGCTTTCCCAAAATGATAACCATAAGTGTTTCACTGCAAGTTGCTTCCCTGTAATGGAATAGAAGTCTTTTAGTTGTCTTCCTCTGATACCGACACTGACTCTGAATCACAAAAATCACTATATCCAATTATAGGTCATCCAAGCAACCTATATAATCTCCAAAAGTTTGGTTCATTCAGAAACAAAGAGAGGGTATTGTCGCCTCACTTGTCTAGTATCATCCATCCATTCTACTTGGATAATGAGCACATGAATCATCACAACTGTTAGTAACATTTTTTGTTCGGGGCGCAAGAGTATTCAGGTCTGCAGGTTGCACGAGGAGCGCCCAAGCGCAACGCATAGAAGAAGTCATGTTCGGACTTAAAATCAAGCGAGCGGGCAAAATTATAGTGTCAGCGGTCCTGATCCATCCATATGAGTAGATCAACGGTTGGCGGGAAGTCGCAGATAGAGAAGATGCATCGAGGATAGCACAATGGATAGCGCCCACATCATGTGCGGGCATGGATGGCAGTCGTTCATCCAAAGGGCACGTGGCGCGAGATCTGGTCACGTCGGCTTTTCGGCAGTCGCGAGTTCAAAGGGTGAAGGTTTTATGTCGTTATACATCTCGAAGCCCCGAACCCCGAAGTGTTGATAGCGCCTGAATCGGGCTCACAGCATCATCGGGTGAGTTCAGAGCCATCAGATCTAGGGGGACGTGCGACACCAACTCAATCCATCTCGACGTTTCGCTCATCGTGGTTTCGAGGGATGGGGATCAACCCCTTCCTATTCACGAACGCCAAAAGATCCTTTGCGAGTAAGCACAGGGTCACATCCCGTGGCCACCTGGGAAAGAAAAGAACTGTGCAAAAGGAGCCAAAGGCGTCGGGGCTAGACGCCGAAAGGATCATCGTGATCTCCATGCGCCACCTGATGCGACTTCGATCTTGGTCCTCGCTGAAGAATTAAATGAAGGTGAACAGAGGTAGTTGAAACCTCAACTCACTTATTGAATGCGAGGTATGGAGGTTCCGACAGACAGTCTGCCCGAGACGGTCATGTACATTGATTTTCTCCAAAAGGTCATGGCCGGTCCTCATCTGACCAAAGAAATTCTGCGCACGCCATGTTGGCCTTTAATGTTGCTGCTATCTCCCCTGCAGGAGCCATGCGCAGTTAAGGCAACGTTTGACGAAAGTTACCCGTCCAAAATCAGCTGAGGGGACACCACGCCTTGGATGACTGAACATGCCTCTGATAGGTGAATTTTGTTGAGTATATAGACTCAGTCTTTGTATTTTGTAAAGGGTCGATGGTTGAGCTAGGCTCCCGTTCTGTAAGTTTTGATGAAGTGTTGGTCACTCTAGTTAATGTATAAGGCATTTGAGACTTCTTACTTTATGGATGTCAGTTTCTCTTCCATCTCTTTGTATACTGTGTTAGAACAACTCGGAATTGGAGGATCCAGTCGAGTTGTAGCTGTTATAGGATGATGTAGGTTGGATCACTGTAACAGTTGCATTGTTTCTAATCGGTTCCTGCGATTTTCTTAGCACTGAACGACTTGGAATTGGAGGATCCAGTCGAGTCACCCCTTAGCTCCTTGAAACTCTGGACCAAGAGGATCTTGGCTTCTGAGTTTTTCTTCCTCAAGCTTTTGAAGGCCTGTTGCCCGAAGCAGTCTTTCTCACCCTTACCACAAGTCTTCCATCTACCACCCTTTAATCATTTACTGACAGAAGTTGGATCAAGACCTCCCTTGCTATCTACATACCAGGCCCGGTTTCCCGAGTTAAAGCTGTACCTTCTTGAGTCTTTATCCATTCGATCACCCATTCAAAACTATCATGACATAAAACTGATGGGTGTCGGGCTCTTCTCCTGCAAGAAATCCAGGAGGGACTTCTGATGCTAACAACAACAATAATGAAGTCTGAAACAACATTGTTGACCAAGTTAACCATTCCCTTAAATTCACAAACTATGTCATTCATTGTTATAGCTACTAAACATACTCCACTGATTAGTAATAGACTGAACAACAAAACTGAATATACATATGCGAAAGAGAATGAACCATCAACATATTTTCCCTTCTTAACAAGAAGAACATCAACCAAATGATCTTTTTTACTTCCAAACGTAGGTTGTAAACCTGAATCCTGGATACCATCATTAACTAGCATTTTCACATGCCTTGTAGTGACAACTGTCAAATTCATTTTCATTCAATGAGCTCTCATATTAAACTCAATCCAATCCTTGAAATTATGATATTTGTTCTATTCCTTGTAGAAAATGGCCTTCATGTCATACAAGTATGGACTTCCCAAAACAATCCCGCAAATGTCAAGTGGAACCATGTCTAACTCTACCTCATCAATGAAACTGGATGTGATCTCAAACCATAAAATACACTTCTTAAGTACATGTAATTGAGAATTATCACAATTCCAACCCAAAGGATACGATCTCAGATGAGGCCTAGTTTCCATTCCCAAATTATGAACAACTTGCTCTGAAATAAAATTTACTTGTGATCCACTATCAATAAGTGTATCAATCTTATTGTGCTTTGATATAACCTGTAAATGAAACCGTTCTTTTCTTTTCCTTCCATCATGGATTCCATTAGCCTTTGAAGAAGAAGTATGTGAACTAGTACTAGCAACATAAAATATACCTTTAATGCCCATAGTTGTAACTTTATAATATGATCCAAGATTCTGAACTATGGTTGTGGCATTTTGTTTACCCTTGTCCTTGAATTTCTTTGGTAACCTCTCTAGATGCAACTTCCAACACATTGCCTCCTCATGTAATTTCTTCTTGCAATGAGAACATGTAGGCTTCTCTTCTTCTTTTCCCTTCGACTGTTTCTCGAATTTATGAGACTTTCCTTTGCTTTTACCACCAATTCCCTTGGCCTTCTTTCGATCTTCATACATTTCTTCCATGATGACCTTAATTTCCATGAATGTGGAAAAAACATGCCTCTTCTGTACTGAAAGGATTTGGATCATAAGAATCCTTATCTTTTGTTGAATCCATTTCTACTTTCGAAATGCACACCTTGAACCAATCTCAGGAATATACTCTTCAAACGATCGTTCACCAAGATTGAGTTTGTAAGAATTCACTTACAAATATATGTCAAACCAACTCGGATACCAACTTGATCCGAAAATCCTTAGATGTAAATTAGTTCTTAAGCAGATACTAAACATCCCATAAGATTCGGGAAATTAAAATCGTTATGACTATTTGCAAAATATATGTGAAAACACTTATTTATCTAAAAATTCATCGACTGATAGATAACTTGTAGAAATAATGAGTGCCAAAATAAAGATAAATTGAAACAACAAAGAAAAAGGCTCATTACATAATTTGATAATGGAGTTCACCCATCTTGGGCTACGTCTCTGGGTCCACTTCCAAATAGTGAGACTGTTCTATTAATTCTCAAATGCTTGATACAATGATGACTTACAATGGAAAATTTGAAGACGCCCTTCAATTTTGCTGCTCAAACCCAAAAACAGAGGTTACCATTGAATTCCTCTCAAAAATTTGAGAAGAATGAGTATAAACTTGACTATGTTCTAAATAGGTTCCCAAAGGACCCCTTTGGCACATTAAATGGGACTATGGCTCTCATACACAACAAATCATAATAAGATATTCATACACAATACTTTAGCACATAACCAACATCACCATCATATTCCTCTTGAAAAACTGAGAAAAATGAGTATAAACACTCTATACTTCTCTCAAAGAGTCCTAAAGCCCAAAATCTCATGAGCATAAATTATTGGCATGCAAATCGATGCAAACCTCGCTCTTGGCACAAAAATCCATGTCAAAATGAACCAAGTACCGATTTATTGGCATGAAAAATCATGTGTTCATGCAATGGCAAACTGCTTGTTTATATAGGTGGACTTCGAGGGGTGGAACCCCACCCACTCCACTATATTCCCAAATTAACATTAAATTAAACTTAAATAACATTATTCTGGTTCGTTATAACAAATATAACCATTGGCACATTGGTTTGATATTATGTTTAAGGCATTGGAATATTCTTGGAATATTCACCCAAAGGTCACAGGTTCAATTTTCATTGGCCTAACAAATTTTTGGATAAGGCCATATTGGCTTTCTTGAAGGTGCCACATGGCATCACTTGATTGGTCCATGTGTGCCACATCACTTTCCAACTGGACTCCACTTGGCACACCTTGACTGGTTTCATACTGTATAGCCTGTTGACTGGGTTTCCATGTCATTCATACAAATTCCATGTGGCAGTTGATTACTGGTCAAAGTGGGTGCCAAATCGACAAAAATATGGGTGACACATGGCAGCCCCTCATTTTTCCACATCATCATGCTGATGTCACGTGTCCATGTGGCACTTTATGAGCTGTCCATTTGTCATACGGATGTTGATGTCATTCTTCCATGTCGACTATATGGAAGGACACATGTCATTCTCTGATTCATCCAATTCAATGTACAAATGGCCATGTGGCAGCCTGTGGGCCTCCCACATGTCCTTCCCTATTTGACTTTTTGTATGTTGGTCAAAATCTTCAGAACATCATAAATTCTTCATACAATGTCCATTTAAGGAGATTCACGCACCGTTGTGAAGCTCTCGTCGAGCTCTGCACAATGAAGTCATTTTCATTAGCATTTGAGATGATCAAATTTTTAGTGTTCCAGATCCTCCTGGATCACCTAGAATGCTCTGCTCCAGTAATGTTCACTCTGCAAGAGGCCTTCCAATCCCTTCTATAAGCCTCACGAACCCGATCTAAATGACCTGCTCAACCCCAATCATAGAGGTCCTCATGGGACAACTGTTGGATGTCTAGCGAGGCCTCGCAGGACACCTAATACACAACCCACATGGATGCCCTCAACCATGGTTTCTCCGTAACCCTCGTGACACCTATAAAATTATGGATTGACCTCTTTCGAAAAATCTTCGCAAACTTCCCATGAAAACCTCCAACTGAATATAAACCTCAAACTGAATCTCTAATGGAAATCCTAGGTGGGCTCCCCTCTTGTCTAGCTAGGGTGGATATTGCACCACTGAAACTAAACTGCAGTAATGGAAGGGTTTTTCTAAACCCCGACGAAAAAATGGCTCCAAGAGCACTCCAAAATTATAGATCAAATCATAATGCTAAAGAGAGGGGTTACCCCTCTATTTATCCTTCCTTTGGGCCTTTTATATCTTTCCCTTTTTTGATCAAATCAAACCCTCACTTTATGTTCCCTCCAATTTCATTTAAATATAATTATTTATTTTTATTTAATGTCACTTTACGATTTGTCCATCCTTTAACCTAGTGACACCAAATAAACCTCCTTGAATCCCTTATCCTTGTTGGCTATAGCCTACGAGAGTCATATAGGCTATTAATCCATCCTCTGTCATGATCAATTGGAAGGGGACATTAGAGTCCTCCCTTCCCAAGATTGCTTGTCCTCAAACAACTCCAGATCAAGGTGTTGTAAGATATTCTCTCCTTCCCAAGTAGCATCTTCTACAGGAAATCCTTTCCATACGACCAAGTACTCTCGAATGATTATGTTTCTCAACTTCTGCTCCCTGAAATAAAAAATCCTCTCGAGAGCTAGAACCAATTGCCCTTCCTCATATAGTGGAAGGTGTTGTGGATCTTGCTACCCAACTCTCGTGATCAATTTGTAGGGTCCATAAAAGTGAGGCTTCAACTTCTTTGCACCACTCTTCTTCAGTGACGACTGTATGCAAGGTTGTAACTCGAGAAATACTAGGTCCCCAAAATCAAAGTTGCATCCCACCCTGTCCCTATATGAATACATCTTCTATTGATTTTGAGTAGCCTGCAAATTCTCCTTCAAGACTCTCAAGATGTCATGGCTTTCCTGCAACCAATATTTGGCCTTGGGAGCTCTTCTCTCCCCAAACGCCAAATCCCCAAAGGATGGGGCATTATAGCCATACAATGCCCTAAATGGGCTCATCCCAATGGACATGTGATGAGTGGTATTGTAATGATGATCCCCACGATGCAACCAATTTTTCCATGCCTGCTGCTACCCTAACACATAGTTCCTCAGGTACCCCTCAATCCATTTGTTTACTATCTCAGTTTGCTCGTCTATATGGGGGTGGTAGTTAGTGCTAGGTGTCAACTCTATCTCGGACAACCTGAACAACTCCTGCCAAAATGAGCTGAGAAACATGTTATCCCAGTCACTAACTATGTTCCTTGGAAGACCATGTAGTCTGAATACCTCCCCGAAGAATATATTCGCTACCTGAGATGTGTTGTACTTTGAAGGAATGGCAGAGAAGTGTGCATATTTTGTCAATTTTTCCACTACCATGTAGATACAGTCCTTTCCCTTCACCTTTGACAACCCTGTAATCAAGTCCATGGAAATATTATCACACTTCTGCTCTGGAATCGGAAATGGCTGAAGCAATCCCACAGGATGTGTAAGTTATAACTTGTTCTGCTAGCAAGTCATGCACTCCCTCACATGACGAAGTACATCCTCCTTGAGACCCTTCTAGGAGAATCTCTCCCTCACCTTCATGTAGGTGTTTAGATACCCCTGGTGCCCTGTCAGTGGTGCGTCATGTACTTCCCTCAAAATCGTATCCTTGAGTTTGTACTTAGGGATAAGATAGATCTTATCTTTGTAGTAGATGATGTCATCCACTACCCTATACCTGTCATCCTGAATACTACCCTCCATCAACTCACTTTCTACTGAGATATCTGTCATGGAGAAGGTTGCAGGTCTCCTGGATAAAGTGTCAACAACTATGTTATTCTTCCCCTTTACATACTCAATGTAAAAATCATATTCCTTCACCTTAATCACCCATTTTCATTGCCTCTCATTCTGGTCCCGCTGCTCCAAGAAATATCTCAAGTTGTTGTGGTCAGTCCTAACCACAAAGCGTACTCCTACTAGGTACAATCTAAACTTGGCCAATGCATGCATGGTGGAAAACATCTCCTTATCATAGATTGGATAGAGATTATTTGGCTCTCTTAGATTTCTACTCTCTAAATCTATCAGGTTCGATTATACATCAATACTGCCTCTGTCCCCTCACTAGATGCGTCACACTCTAAGACAAAAGATTGCATGAAATATGGGAGTTCTAATACTGGGAAAGTTCTCATCACCCTCTTCATTATGTCAAATGCTACCTGTGTGCCCCATGACCATCGAAACACCCCCTTCTTAGTGAGGTTTGCCAATGGCACAACAAATTGTGAAAATCCTTTCACAAAACGCCTATAATAGTTTCATATCCCAAAGAATCCTCTCAAATCTATGAGTGATATGGGGGTGGGACAATATAAGATTGTCACCTTTACTCCCTCAACACCAATCACATTCCCTAGATAGAGGATCTCTATCAACCCAAACTCGCACTTTACCTCCTTAGAAAAAAGCGATTGCTCCTCCATAATGGTGAGAATCTCGTCCACATGCTTTAGATGTTCCTCCCACATTCTATTGTAGATCAAAAGATTCTCAAAGAACACCAGTAAAAATTTCCTCAACTGTTTGTTGAAGATATAGTCTAGGAATGACTGAAAGGTGGTTGGTGCATTAGTCAACCCAAAGGGCATGAATAGAAACTCATAGTGCCCATCGTGACACCTAAATGTTGTTTTATGGATAACTGCCTCTCTGACCCGAATCTGGTGGTATCATGATCATAGATCAACCTTTGAGAACTACATTTCCCCATGCAACTCATCAATCCTACGTATTGTGTATTGGTTTTTTATGGTCTTCTTGTTCAATTCTCTGTAGTCTATGCACATCCTCATAGTGCCATCCTTCTTCTTTACTGGTACAACTGAAGAAGTAGAGGGACTATAACTAGGCCTGATATGTCCCATCTCCAACAAATCCTTTATGGCCTTTTGTGTTTCATCTTTGAACCTCTTTGAATGTCTGTAGGGTGTGGTGATTATAGGCTTCGAACCATCTTCTAGCTCAATGACATGCTCAAATACTCTATCAGTTGGTCTACCTATTGGCAATGGTTCAAACACTCTTTCATGATTTCCAAGAAATGCTTGGATATCCACATGGTAATGTTGGCCTTGTGATGGATTTTCCATGGTGATCAAGCACTATGCTGCGTAAGACACGTCCCC
This sequence comes from Picea engelmannii, assembly GCA_009831015.1. Classification (NCBI taxonomy): domain Eukaryota; kingdom Viridiplantae; phylum Streptophyta; class Pinopsida; order Pinales; family Pinaceae; genus Picea; species Picea engelmannii. Next base: position 68,198 of record ML830646.1, on the reverse strand, counting down.
GTGTCTAAAAAGGGCCTCCATGCATTGGTTAGACACTATCCTGGAGGAACTTGTCGACATACCTCTTAAGATGACTCGTTCTCCACCCTTTTCCTAGAATTTCATCCTCATGTCCTAATAATTCATGCAGATATCTACCGATGAGTACAACCACTGAACTCCTAGCACCACATGAGTATTTGCTAAATCTACAACATAAAATTCATCAATCAACATATAATTACCCAATGTTACTTCCAAGCCCTTAATCCTATGAGTACATCCCATGTTGTACCCATCTTCTACTAGCACATTAAATCCTTCAAAGTCCTCTACAGGGATTTCTCTCCTGGTGACAAGTGCAACATCAATTAACTTGTGGGTGCCCCCACCATCAATCAATGTTGTAATCCTCTTCCCTTACAAAATTCCTCTGACCCTGAAGGTGTAATATTTAGGGACTCCTGAAAGTGTGGCAATGGTCACTCCCTTGGTGATATCCTACAATGGCGCCGACTCTATAACATGTGATGGCTCACCACTCTCCTGTCCAATTCCCTCATCATAGCCATCATCCTACTCGTTGAAAATTGCCTCAATATAATGGACTTTACCTTTTCCTATACATCTATGGCACGGCTCCCATGGATCCTTACAACTGTAGCAAAGCTTCTTCCTCCTTAGTTCTCTCTGGGTTTCCTCATCCAACCTGTCTTTCCATGTCTTCTGGGGATGTTTTGACACCTGACCTTCTGTGGGATAAATGTTTTTTCCGATGTCTTCTTGGGGACAATGTCTACCATATCCTAGGTCTTCATGATAGCCTCTTGTAGTGTGTTTGGTTTGAAATCCTTCACCCAACCTCTTAAGGGTTCAACCAAGCCCTTTGTGAATAACATCATTGGTCTCTTCTTGGAAAAATTAGTTACCGTGACTGCCATTCATTGTAACTTTGTGACATAGGCCTCTAGTGTACTTGTCTTCCTCGGTTGTGCCAACTCCCTAAAGTGGATCTCAGGGTCCTTCCTATCGAACCTGTCCCTTAGCCTCTGGGTGAAATCCTCATATGATGTGATGTTGGAATGTACCAATGTTAATAGCCCATGGTATCACCACTCATGAGCCTCTCCATCCAAGTGTAGAGTGGATAAATTGATTGCTTCTGCCTCTGTCATCAAGTTAAGCTGAAAATAAGTGTCCAATTTATGTACCCATGCTCGTGTTGGTCATCTATTAAATCCATCAAAAGATAAGATTATCATCTTTCCCAATTTGTGCAAAAGGTCAAAATTTTGCTAACTTTGGCCCATCCTAGGCTTGTTCCTCATCCTGAGGTTGCAATAGTCGTTGTAAGATAGGGTTTCCTAGGCTCCTTCTTCTAGCAGCTTATACTCCCTAAAGTAGGAGTTCATTTCGTCAGTTGGCCCCAGTTTTTCTTGTGCTCCTATAGGATGCTCCTCAAGGAATGGTAGAAATAATGGTATGGTACTTTTCTTCTACCTACCTGGAAGACACTCTATGTCGAAACATAGGTATTACTCCCTTCATGAGTCCTACCACCTCTATGGCTAGCCTCTGCATGGTTCCCATTGGTACCTCCCTGGTTTTGGTTTTCTTGGTTGTTGAAAAAGAACTATGTCAAGAATTGTGTTAATTGTTGTTTCCCATTATCTATGCTTTCCAACAACTGTATGGTCCTATCTTTATGATGATTCCCCATAACTCCCTCTAATTCTACCTCTTCTATACTTTGATACTGGGTGGGTCGTTTCCCTTGTCCTTTAGTTTTCATTGGCATCAATGCCTCAAGAAATCACAGGATGGAAACATCACCAACTATGATACCATTGTAGTGTCCCCAACTAGGTTAGGTGAGGATTTTATGTTTAATATCCAAAAGAATGTTATTTCTCCTTGTGTAAATGTGTCAAATATTTTGCATTAAATCTTCTCTTAACTTCTTACAAACAATTTTTTCATATAGGAATATTGTCAAACATATTGCATGCATCCATTACATAGAAAATAGAGCAAATAACCATGGAATCTTATTATGGTTTGAAACCCACAAAATCTCAGCAATATAAAGATATCTAAAGGTTGTAATAGTAGCTGCAAAATACTCCTAAACACATAGGTCTAATGGCTTCCAGATAGCTGCAAAATCTACTAACAAAAAAAATACAAATAAAACCTGGAATGATGCCAATATATGATGTCCACTGCTTCAAATCTCTCCAATCCCTACAATGCTCTTCTCCAGTAGTGTCTTCTCTGCAAGCAACCTTCCAATCCCTTCTGTAACCCTATCAAATCCAATATGAACGGCCTATTGCAACCCTAATCGCAAAGGTCCTTGTAGGATGATTGTTGGACATCTAGTGAGGCCTCACAGGAAACCTTGTACACAACCCGTGGGGATGCCTTCAACCACAGTTTCTTTGTAACCCTCGTGACATATGAAAAATTTCGAATCGGCTCTTCCGAAAAACCTTCGCAAACTTCCTGCATAATCCTCCAACTAAATATAAACCTCCAACTGAAGCTCCAATGGAAATCCTAGGTGGACTTCCCTCTTGTCTAGCTAGGGTGGATATTGCACCACCAAAACTAAATTGCAATAGTGGAAGGGTTTTTCTAAACCCCAACGAAAAAATGGCTCCGAGAGCACTCCAAAATGAGATATCAAGTCATAATGCTAAAGAGAAGGATTATCCCTCTATTTATCCTTCCTTTGGGCCTTCTAGATCTTTCCCTTTTTTGGACCAAATCAAACACTCACTTTATTTTCCCTCCAATTTTATTTAAATATATATTTTTATTTTTATTTAATGTCACTTTAGGATTTGTCCTTCCTTTGAGCTAGTGACACCAAATAAACCTCCCTTGACTCCCTTGTCCTTGCCGACTTTAGCCTATGAGAGTCGTATAGGCTATTAAGTCGTCCTCTGACATGATCAATTGGAAGGGGACATTGCATCAACAACATAGTAAATCTATTTGACTTGGAAAAGAGATTTCCAAAACATAGTCAAACTAATTGTTTTTTCAAAATAATACCATAGCAAACAAATTTTCCAATCAAACAACCATAGTAAAAGAGGGGGTCACAATTATCGATGGAAAGGTCTACACTCAACCTATACCTTGAATTGATGGAGGTAAAGGCACGTATCTCTCATTTAAGAAGTCACATCGCTCATTGTAAGGAAGGATTTTCATATTAAAAAGTGGGTTATGAGAAGCAATGCTTCCCTTATCCTCATATGCATCAACCTATTACCTTGCACAAATTTGAATTTGTGTTTTGTATTTCTCATTATCACTATGGGATTATGGCTTCATGACTCGACTCTTCTACATAATGTTCCTGGTATACTAGTTCAAGCCCTTGTCTGGTAAATTATGGTAATTGTGTCTAGTTGGTGGTTATGGTTCTGTTTATTTTTTGCGTCTTTGGTAAGCTTCCATATTTATCTCCCTTTGTTTTTGAGGATTTGGAAGTGAATGAGTTTGTTCCTACTTTTAGTGTTGGATAATTAGTTCATGTTTCAATTTCTTATTCTAGGGACTATGTTCCATTTTTGGATAATTTCTTGTAGTATGTTGGACATTTTTCTCATACGAGTGATCTCTCTTTCGATCCCAGCCTATGTTAATATCAAATTGGATTTATTTGGATAAGGAATGAGTTCACTCTATGTTCTAGGTGATATTCCATTTCTTGTTCTTCCTTGTTTTGGTGCTCATATTTTCTAATCCTTGAACCCTTGTCGTTACATGGGAATCCTCTGTTCAACATATGTTTGGGTGATTCTCTCTGTGACCATTATGAGATAAGCATATTCTTACTTTGGGTTTTGAGACACATGTGATTGGACCAAAGGCTTGACAATGTAGACAATTTTGAATTTCTCAATTTGCATTAGGAATTGGTTTGTTGTATTTCCCAGATGAATTATAGGTAACTTTAGGAGATAAGGTGTGTGTGGAGTCATGATGATTATATTCAAGGAAATCAAATCTCATTTCTCACAGCTACAACAAAAATCCATGAGCAAGATCACCATGTTACTTCTCAAATAGAAACTATTATGGGAACCTTGGAGCAACAAAAGTGTCAAATCAATGTCTTGGAGGAAGAATGTAACTTGATCCAAAATTTCCTAGGGACATGAATAGGAGAAACAATAATTCAAAAGAATGCAGCAAATTCTATCATTTTCAGAAGAAGTTGTTATTAATCTTTGTAATAACAATATGCATTTTACAAATGTCCCTTGCCCTTGGCCATAATTCTAGACATAGCAGGATGTGAATTTTTGGGTGAATGTTATAAAGAATGTATCACCTTTATCATGTGAAGAAACAAAGAAAAATCATATTATTTATGCACCTAACAATTGAGAGATCCAAAGCAACTGATGATGTGTGAGGATTTCAATAGAATATTTAGGGATTTGGTCACTACTCCTTAACAGTGCACGATGGTGTTAACATGTCATTCAATAATAATGTGATTTGTTAACTAAGTGTGTTAGAAGACTATGAAAAATAATCGCGTGTCATAGATAGTACACTTGGAAGAGATCTCCATGAATCTAGAAAGATGTCGATTGACCTCCACCCAAAAAGAGTGGAGAGAATAAAGGCCTGTCAATGCAAAAATATATATAAATAATAAAAATTCAAAGAATTCATAACAATGTCATATGGTAGGATCATAGTGACTATATTACATGTCTTACATCTACTTAAGCAAGAATATCCCTAAATTGTTATAGAATGTCACCGACACATCATGTCCTTCTGGTCCTTGAATACTAGTAGGTATTTTTTTACAATTTTGTCACATAATATCGATCGAGCAATTAGAGTTAACCCAACACAATATCGATCGAGCAATTAGAGCTAACCCAACACAATATCGATCGAGATTTTAATAAACCCTCTAATTTGGATTTATAAATGGAATGAAATGAAATACATATGCATAACAAAGAAATACAAATAGATACAATACAACTTGACTTCTATTAATAAAGAGAACATGTTGAAACTGTAAAAATGCAGATTGAAACAAACTTGCTCAAATGGGGGCATCTTATCTCTGAGAAGAGATGCGATGACTACTCTCATTCGCAAGAAGATGATTAAAATGACACTCCAAATCCCTTTTTAACATAAAACATAAATGAGAAAACCCTAAACATCCAAAACCCTAACCCCGGGAGATGAAACACCAAAATTTTTGTGGGCCCCGATGGGGGTAGTTGATACATCAACTTCCCGAGGGCGTAACTTTTGCATATGATATCCCTTTGGGGCACTCAATACACTGTTGGAAAGTTGTAACCGAGGAGTACATATTTTGTTTGGCCTAGCATCTTCCTTCAATTTCACAATAGGTGTTGTCGAGCCCAAAAACCATCGTTTAGGGCTTCAAAATGGCCCCAGAAGTTTGGGACCTGAAAGAATGTAAAAAAACTACCAAAATAGAAATTGGTCTTTGAGCCAGTGGAGTAGGTGGGTGGCCATGGATATCCACCTAGATCACCCTTGATCAATGTATTTTAAATTTTTTAATTAAGTGCGTGATCGAGCTTTCAAATAATCCTCAATCGAGCTATATAGCTAAATCGAGGGTTTGAAAACCTAAAATCCTACCCTCCCTTCTACAATATTGCAAATGCAACTTGCGGGAAATGAATCCCCTTCATACCTATCATCTCAAGTGATGGAGTTGATGTCAATGGATTCAACGTTAAATCCTCTATCCACTGATATGTGATTTTCACAATTTTGATTTCATATTATATTTATTTATTTATTTTCTTATAAAAATTATATTTAAAATTTTTTCCACGATTCTAAAGGTGCTCAAAGAAAAATTAGTAGCATAAAATCTATACAATTTTTTTTATTAAAAATACGTGTGCACTCAGAGGATCTTTCCTCTTCAAAATGGTATTTCTGGTTTTTCAGGGTTTCAAAACCCTTACAACAACATGTTCATTATGAGTTCAACACTTACGAGAATAGAACCTGGGTACGGAGGATAACACTTCATCCCACAACCACACAAACTAGACCCAATTGACATGTAGATAATGCTTATATAATATATTTTTTTAATTATACATTGGGCACTTAATTAAATGTTGGGAACAAAAGCCACTTGTTAAACTTTTCCTGAAATTTACAAGGACAAACATTGAATTAAATATAAATTGGATGTATTAAATGAAATTAATATATTTTGGAAAAAATATCATTAGAAAGACAACACTATTTCCTACAAATTGTTTTTTACTACACATGAAAATTCACGAGGTGTATATGAGTTTCGAAGAATTTGATTTAAAAAATATGTAAAATATCAAATTTTCATCACCATATTTCACTAAAAAGTAAGACGCATTTTCATAAATTCACCCTAATACATTTTGTTTCATAACATGGTGTACATCTAATCGATACCTCAAAATATTTACAACACCTTAAACTATCTACAATGACCAATTTCAATGGCAAAAGAACAAGTTGATGTCCATGTTCACAGTCCATCTCAATCATCTCAGTCTTGGTTAGTCAAATGTTCATTTTTAATGCACAATTTTTAACCTATTTTCATACATAAAATTTAGTATTTGGGCATTTGAAATTGACAATTGCATAGTATTTCTTTATCTTTCTTTAACCAAATTTGTTAGATTTCTAGAACAATGTATTTTCAAATATCATTTAGTCATATACATTCCTGACCTATTCTTCCAAATACTAAAAGCTAAGTCTCTTAGAGTTCTATATTTAGTTTTAAATGTAAAAAATATTCTCATTTGAATCTTTCTATGTGGCTCTTCTACTTTATGCAGTGCAATTCTCATATATGAGTCTTATGAAAGCATCGAATGAGAACACAAGCTACAAAAACCCACATATACTGGTCTAACTTACTTTAAAAAAAAATCCACATATACTTATATACCTTATGCCTTACCTTTAAGAATGTCATATACTCATTTTTTTCTTTCTTTCTTTTTATTTATTTAAGCCTAAAGTGTTTGACAAACAATTCTTTTACAAAATTCCAGAGTGTTCCACAAACAACTCTTTTACAAAATTCCTTTTATTTTAAAATAAATAATGATGTGCTCTTCCATTTTGCCATTTTAAGTCTAAACAAAAATTCTCACAAACACATCCATATAATCTCATTCCAACATTTCAATTTCAAGTATTAACAACACATAATGTTTTCTCATGAAATTGTAAATTCTTAATTTTTTAAGAAACATCCCTATAATCTCATTCCAACATTTCAATTTCAAATATTAACAACACATAATGTTTTCTCATAAAATTGTAAATTCTTATTTTTAAGAAATATTATTGTCAGATTAATTATCATGAAATTTTATATTCTTAATTTATTAATTTTATATTCTTAATTTATTTTAAGAAATATTCTTGTCAAATTAATTATAATGATGTAGAGGATATAATATTCCTGTCACATTAATTATAATGATGTAGAGGATATGGTCCAGTGAGAACTTTTTTCTTAGAATCAGTGACTGTAATCTTTATTCTTAACTGAAAGATTACAGAACTTTTATTCTTAACTGAAAGATTACAGAACTTTTTTCTTAGAATCAGTGACTGTAATCTTTATTTTTAACTGAAAGATTAATTATCATGAAATTTTATATTCTTAATTTATTAATTTTATATTCTTAATTTATTTTAAGAAATATTCTTGTCAAATTAATTATAAATTAATTATAATGATGTAGAGGATATAATATTCCTGTCACATTAATTATAATGATGTAGAGGATATGGTCCAGTGAGAACTTTTTTCTTAGAATCAGTGACTGTAATCTTTATTCTTAACTGAAAGATTACAGAACTTCCATTCGTGATACATATTCCATAGTAAATATCTCTGAATTGATACCATATCTCAGCTTAAAAAAATTAATTCAAACCTTGGGTTCATGCTCAGGTTACGAGCTCACACATTTTCATTTCATTATTATTTTGAGGATAATACCTGTGTTGATCACCAAGTTACCTTAAAATTCTCCATCATTACTTTGAGAATAATACCTGTGTTGATCACCAAGTTACCTTAAAAAGGATGAATAAGATTTCCAATTGCATATTGCATATGAGTTCAAGAAAATACTATATTAATCAAACAATTGTCATTGTAAGAAAACAATAATTAATTAATAAAAAAATATAAAAGAAAATTATAGAAAATTCATTTAGACTAACCAACAAATTTAAATGATATTGAATTAGAATTGATATACTGTGGTAGTAATAATATTTTAGTTTCATGATCATAAGGACTATTCATTAGGTGTATCCTTCTTCCCACTTTGTAGTGTAACTTTTGTTGCTTTTGTCTATAACATATTGTCACCATGCATGCTTTAGCCTAGTGAATTTACAATAAGGTATATCATAACAATACTTAATTGGGTGTAAACTAAACCAAACTTAAATACTATTTTTTACATCAATTTAACAATATATTAGAAAAGTGATTATCATAACCAGAATATTGTGAATATCGAATAAATATATAGTCCATAAGTTTGTGTGGCTAGCAAATTACATAGTGCATTGTATGTGCTATAAAGTAACATACAAAATAATTGTTGGTGATGCTAGTTAAGTATTATGTAACTTATTCACTACACATATATGGTAAGTAACAGTTCTCAACAATGCTTGTACTACTATCACATCCACATCCAATGCAAGGAAGGGCCCCAAATACCTTCCCAAACAAAGCCAAGCTCAAGGAAAATTTAAAGAAGTAGTTTGATCTAATAACTAGTTAGTGAATAAGTAGCTTGGTTTGATAGCTAGTGAATCTTCCTTGAGCCATATTCCTTGTTACCAACTACCACCATTGCTAAAGGCATATGTTGTATTAGTGTGCTAGGCTGTCACTCATCCATTTCAAAATTTTACTTCAATTGTCATGCATTAGTTGTTATCTCTATGTTTAAAGGACCCAATGTTTAGCATTCATGGCCTTGCCTACATGATCTTTAAACCTATCATGTTGCATTTTCCTTCATAACTTGAGATTAATGCCAATTGAAACAAGGGAGA
>ML830646.1:0-41567 GCA_009831015.1 Picea engelmannii | reverse complement strand
ATTTGATTTTTTCCACGGTTATAATTGAGACTAAGGTTGTTGTTTTTAACCACATTTTTCTTTATTGGCATTGACATTGTAAGGATAACATAGACGATTTGGAAGGGGGTGGAGCAAGTGGTGGTGAGCTAATCTTTGAGGTCATTCATTCACAGTTGTGGTTTGGTTTGATGTGCATTCCTTCTCCTCTATTTGCATCAGAGTCAACTCCTCTCCTTTCAAAATTCCAAATGGTTTCCCCTCTACCCATAGACACTCTACAAGTAACTTCCTCTTCGTTCCTCACAAATGAATACATCTTTCCTCACACAATCCTAGCTATATTTGTTCCAAATATCTTTGATAGCTCACCAGGAATACTTCCTTGCAACTTATTGTAGCTTGTTGGAATCAATTCGTCTTTTTCTAAAATGTCAAATGATTCTAGGGTAATATATTTCTATGCAACACAAGGACTCTACAAATCTATTCAGGATGAATCCCTGCAAATTCTACAACACCTCCAACCCCTCTACAAGATATTCCTCCTATGTTCCTCATAAATGAATACATCTTACCTGATACACTTCCAACTGCAATTTTTCTTGAGTACTTTGATATCTCACCAATCATACTCCCTTGTAGATTATTGTGTTGAACTATATTCATATCAAGCTTTTATAATATGCAAGATATGTATTTAAATTGTTGAGTGTGAAATGTTGGTAGAGAGCCTTATGGGGGCATATAGAAATGGACTCTAGGTATCGTTCTAAGTAGGGTTGGTTGCAAATGCATTTTTCCATTGCTATTGAAACTTGACTTCTAAAGCGGGTTTAAAGAATTTAGGTTGGTATGTGAAGTGGGTTCTTAACTTATTAACCTTTATTTAAGAGAACTTCTACATGTACATGATTTTGGTTGGTTAGGGGAATTTTCATTATTGGATTTTTCAAAGGGAGAAGTTGGAGGTGGGTTTAGAGAATTTTGGTGGAAATGTGAGGTGTCATTTGTTTGCATCGGTTTGGATTCAAATAAGCACACTTATTTTTATGTGATGTTTTGTGTCTTTGGTAAAAGGAAGGATTTATAAAGGACACCATTTACTTGTCAAACTAGTGCTAGATATGATTGTTCAATATTTGATGGTTGTTGATATTGAAAACAATGTTTTTATTAGGTTTGTGTTGTCTTTATTTCTACTCATTTGATTTTTTGATTTATGAATATTAGTTCTATATTTCTATGAGTGTTTTTTTAGTTTATTTTCCATCTCTTTCTTCTTCCATGATTTGTTATGACTTGAGGAAGTAGCATAGCTTGTTCTTAACGATAACATAAAAATATGTGTTCTGGAAATTGTTTACCATTTACTTGTAAACCTGTTGAGCACAAAAATAATAGATTTTAGGTAAATGGTTAAACATACATGTATAGAAGGTTAATTGAAATGAATAATAATGAAGAGTTATGTTTAAAAGAATGATTTCATAAAGGTGAGATATTTTTATAGGATTGGTAGATAAAATTATAGAAAATATCATTGGTTCAAATCAAGAGGAATACTGAGTAAAACTAATAATAAATATTTGTTGTTGTTTGTTAGTTATTATCTTTGTGGATAATTCTCTATTTTGGTTTTTGAGATTTTTTTATGCTTTGTAACATGTTACATGTTGATGCTTGAATTTTTATAGTTATATAAAATCATTTCTCTTATGTTATTCCAAAATATGTGTTTCACTTCATTTACTTCCTTTAATCATTTTAGTAGTTTTTCTTCTTACAATACACCAATGTATCTTCTCACAATAATCACGCTTAGAATTCATACTTTAGTAAATTAACCTATTTCAATTTATGTTTATGTAAGATTTTAAGTTATATCATCTTACATTTATGTGTATAAACCTCGTAACATAGAAATGTTGTCTTCTAACTTGAACTTGAGAGGTTATTGCAACTTAAGGATAACACCACTTCTTTAAGCTCGTTCTTTGAGATAAATCCTAATTAATCTCATCTTCAACCAACCTAGGGAGATACGCAATGACCTTAATGAATTATGTGATATTTACTTCCCCATGGTTTTTTAGTGTCACTTGAAGAACTTTGCTATGTACTCTGCAATATCTTAAAAGTGGTATTTCTCCTCTTATCAACTTTATGCATTGCCCAAATGGTGTTTAATTTCTTCCTACCTTTTTCTACCTTGTGGGAAAAAAAGAACACGTCACCTTTCACAAGTGAGGTGGCCTTACTTTTCTTCCTCCACCTTGCGTCTTCCCATGCTAATAAGTTTCTTTTATTTTCTTTAACTTCTTTGAAGATACCTTGTCCTATTCTAAGAAATAACACTTAGAATTTCTCAAGAATAACTCAACAATGCCTTATTCATTTTTAAGTATGTTTTTTTTTTTTTTGAGTTATGGTACTTTTATTTTGCGAACTTGATTATTTCTACTTTCAACATATGAGTATTTTTATTGGATTCAATCATAACCTAACCCTCATTGTCATGCTCTAGGTGAGCCCACTCCTTCATAACATTTTTCTAAAACACTCATCCTTGAGCCTGAAAGGGTTAAACTTGAAAATCCTTGATGGTTTCAAGTCATGCTTATCAATATAAAATAATATTGGCACATGATATGGTTTGTTGCTAGCACTGATTCAGGATCTAATCTTGTCAGATGATTCTATAACCTCCTCCGAGATTGAAAAACAATCTATCCTTTTAAAAATTCCCTCTATTAAAGGTCTAAAATCTCTCCATGTTGGACCCATTTCAATGGGTCCAAGGTCCAATAATTTAGAATCTTCATTTTGTGCAAAGAAAATATGCATCATGGTATTTTTTCACTATTTCTCTATACATCGCCTCAAGATGCAAAGTAAAAAGGATAATTTATTATAAAATATTTCCCTAGTTCTCGAGATAAAAGTTTAGTTAAATTACCACAAAGTTATAGATGAAGAGCTTCAAGGGTTACTGTTAGGTTGAGGGTTGGTAGTTGAGTCACCCTCCATCTAGATAACCCATGGAAAAAGGAGGGATTCAAAAGGCTTTCCATGTAATGTTATTTCACAAAAAGAGAGCAAGGTTTTCCATAGAATATGTGTGTGTGTGTGTGTGTGAGAGAGAGAGAGAGAGAGAAACATCTATATGCAAACAATACCATTATCATCATTATTTGTTTAGAAATGATAACTATTTAATACTTTTATTAATCAAAGAAATTTATCAATATTTATTTATTTATTTTTATTTTTTAAAATCTATAATTTTTTGTCATCTCTTTATTAAAATACAAATTATGTATGGTTTTTCTCTTAGAAAGTGACAAATAAACTTAAATAAGATTTGTGAATGTCATGATAATTGAAATTTGAATTCTTGTAATTTTTACATTATTTTCAACCATACGACAACCATATGATGTGGAGGAAATTTTCATTCAAATTGTAAGACGACGAATCAACTTTAACAAGAATTGTTGAGTAGCGATGTCCCTGCACCTTATGTAGACAAAAAGGTAAAGAGTTAAAAGTTGTTTCTCAAAAAGCTAGAAGACATTTTGTTGTCAAAATGTAAATGTCTATTAGTGACATAGAGTTTGATTGCAAAAAATGAAGATCACATTGAACTTAGCACAAAAGAATATAGCTTTAAATTGTCTCATTGCAATTCAATCACAAGATTTTACATGGAACAAGTCTTTCTTAAGTGCCTTTTATTTTCTTAACACTATTTTGTAGTGTACAAAAGTTAAAAAAAAATACTATTCAAAAGAGCTAACCACAAGTGACAAAACCTCAAAGAACAAAGAAATCAATTAAAACTAGATTCAACCTGTACACTGAGAATCAAGAGTGAGGTTCGAGATATTTTCTATTAATACAAAGGCTATATTAATTTGTTAATATTGTTAACTATATTACTTTGTTAACGTTGTTACTTTTGTAATGAAGAAACCTATACATAGATGCCTTCTTAGATAGTTCTTAATGGTCATTAACCAAACTATCCAGATTCTAGATAGTATGAAGCATTGAACAGTTCTTTAAGATACCTTCCTTGGACTAGTGCTTAGGTACTCACTAGCAACTTAAATCCCTAACTCAACCTCTTTTTTCTTAATGAAGCATTATAGTTTGTTTTCCATTAGTACTTTGGCATTTAAAGAGTTCATATATGCCCTTGGTTTCCATATAGGCATTGCATGTAGTGTAAGAAAATTTATATGGATTCCATGATTAGAAACATGGATTCCTAATTCTATAGACAAACATAAAGATACATGAGGAGCATAGGTTCTTAAAGAGAAATAATTCGAATAAGGTAACGAAAAAAAAGAGAGTCAAACTTAACTTCTCTAAAACAAAGAAGATGGATTCCTAATTCCGTACACAAGCATAAAGATACATGATGATCATAGGTTCTTAAAGAAAAAGAATTCAACTAAGGTGACGAAACAACAAAGTCAAACTTTTACTTTTCTAAAACAAATAAGATGGACTTAGCAAAGAAGTGTTGAAAGATAAAAATTAGTTTTGCAAAAGATTATTTAATGTGTGCCAAGTGCAGTGACATAACAAGTATATATTAGACTAAGTAGGAGTGTTGAAGTAAATAGCCCAATTCTTTGTGTTCTGTATTTTGTCCATGTTTGTTATCTATCTTTCATGTCTTATCTTCTGTATTTTAGGTCACACATACATACAATTTGTCCATATTTGTTATCTATTTTTTATGTCTTATCTTTTGTGTTTTAGGTCACACAGACATACAGTTTTCGGTAGCAGATATAAGGCATTTTTGTAAATAATTTTTAATAACTCTTTTTACTCTATTTATAAGAATGAAGCAAGCTCTAGATAGTGAAGGAATGCAATGGGGATACAAGAAGGCTAAGGTGCAGTATATGGGAATGATAGTGAAGGAATGCAATGGGGATGCAGAAAGGATAAGGTGCAACATATGGGAATGACAAAATAAAATTCAGAAACATTGAATCTCTAGGAAGAACTTAGCATTATGCATAAACTTATGTAGATGTTTTTTCATGCTTGATACACAAAACATATGCTCTTATCACATTGTGTATTGTTGTTTTAATCATCAAATAATTGATATATTCTATTTCATCTTGTGACATTTTTTGGGTATGCATTGCCAATTTGTTTATGAGAAATTTTAACACCAGTGTTCAATTTATTATATAAAATAATGTTTAGAAAATAAAGATATAAAAATTTTCTTTTTTTACATTAGAATTATTTGTTTATGGCACAACATGATGCAATTACATGATGAAATTTATACCTATCACTCCAATTGTACCACATACCAGTTTAGTAATTCTATCTCTTTTGAAAACAACACAACTCGATCTTCAACTTCCTTTTCTCTCTTTTTTAGCTCTTCATCTGCATCATTATTCATCTGACATCCTTCAAACCACATTGGAAATGGGATTCCATCCAATTCCTTTTGTTCCACCTGAAAAGACGATCCTTCCATGCTACCCATTTCACTAGTGGGAAGTTGCCTTTCCTCATTTGAACTTGTGTGTTTATATCCTTGGATTTGAGAAGAATAACCCTCGAAAAATTTGGACAAGGATTATTATTTAGTACCTAGACTATCAGAGCTTCCAAGTTCATATGTTGATGCATGAAGGGGTTTTAGAAACTCTTTATGGATTATGTTGGTATTCAAGAGCTTGAAACAATAATTAAATGCAAGAAATATGACAATATAGACAAAACAATTACTCACATAACACACTGGTAAATTCACGATGGTGTGTCAAGGAAACATCCACAGGGAAAGATATCGATATCTCATATTATTCAAGATAGGCTTATAATTAGGCTTACAACATTATAAACGTCTTTCGGGGATTTATGGATATATACAATATAGGTTAGATCGTTACATCAGTTCAAGAACTTGCTTTGATTACACTGGTTCACTAAATACCTCCGTTATTGATCCGGATTTATGAGCAGAATGAAATGAAACCACAAATTTATAATATTAACACAAAGACATAGTGAACAATAATAGAGATACAATCAAACTTGACTTCTATTAAATTCAATTGTAAAATACAGACTGAAAACAAGCTTGCTAGAATGGGGGCAACTTATCTTTGAGAAGAGATGTGATGGCTATGATCATTCGCAAGAAGATGAGTACGATGAGGCTCTAAAGGAATTTTTACAAAAAAACATGAATGCCAAAACCCTATAAATCAAAAAACCTAACCCTAGGAGAAGAAGCGCCAAAAGTCATGTGGGCCTCGTTGGGGTAAGTTAGAAAATCAACTTCCCCGGGTCATAACTTTTGCATACGATCTTCGTTTAGGGCGTAAGACATCTAGTTGGAAAAGTATTGATGAGGAGATTCATTTAGGGGGCTCAATTAGAGCCTTTGGCTGTCATTGAGATGCCTGATCATGGAAAAACTTTGTTTAGGCCCTCAAAATGGCCCCGAAAGTTTGGGGCCCGAAAAATTGTTAAAAATAGTAAGTTGCCAAAACATTGTTTTGAGCCAGTTGGAAAAGGTGGGTGGCCACCGAGATCCTCCTAGATCAATCTTCCCCCCCTTAAGAAGAAATGGTCTCCATTTCATTGAGTTCCCCCATTAGATGAGGAAATTTCTGTTGAATTTGGCCTCAGGTGAGCCACTTGCCTTGGTGTAGGAGTTGTCCTTCTTTGACAACCCGATAAAGTTGGATCCTCTATTGGGGAGTGCCCTTGACCTGTGTGTCCATGATATGATAGGTGGATTCTTGTTCCATGCATTCAAGGTTGAGCTTTGCTGGTTTCAACTATTCTGCTATCTATGAGGTGTCCAATAATGGTGGAAAATAAGGCCGAAGGAGGTCCACATTGAATACGGGTGCAAACCAAGGAAGGGGGGAAGGTTAAGCTCAAAATCATTGTCACCCACAACCTTGGTAATGGTGTAATACCCATAACAGAATGGGTGAAGCTTTCAATGAGGCCCTGTAAGGCGTTCTTTCTGTAGTTGCAACCAAACTTTGTCTCCTACCTAAAACTGGTGTGGCACCCGGTGTTGATCATGGCACTGCTTGTACTTGGCATTGGAATTTTGTAAAATATCTTGAACCTGTTGGCGGATGTGTTGGATCTACTCAATGAATTGGGTGGCTTTGTCAGCCCTAGTTGGAGCATGCGACGAGTCTTCCTGGGTGGCTGGAAGGGGTAGTGCAACATCCATGGGACCCAATGGTTGAAATCTCAACCTCACCTGAAAGGGGATATGGCTAGTTGAGTTATGTATGGATATGTTGTAGATGTGTTGAACATAAGGAAGACTCTCATCCCAGGTTTGGGGGTTCTTGGAATTGTACATGCATAGGATGTGCACGATCATCCGATTTACAACCTCAGATTGGTCATCCGTCTGGGGGTGGAAGGCAATGGACTTGGTGAGCTTGGTGTCCAGCAGTGACCATAAGCTTGACTAGAATGTGCCGAGGAACCGGTTGTCTCGATCTGAGATAATGGTTTGTGTGATCCCAAAGTGTACCCACACTCGTTCAAAGAAGAGCTTGGTAGTGGCCTCTGCTATGATTCTCTTCTTATAGGTGGCCAAAATTTCCATCTTGGAAAAGAAATCAACAACCATGAAAACACAGCCATTTCCCCTCTTCGTGGATGGAAGGACCGACATGTAGTCAATTGATATGGATTCCTAGGGCCTGTCATGAGTAGGAAGAGGAGTGTACATTCCTTGTTTCTTAGTGGCCAGTTTGGCGATAGTGGAGGCAGTGCAGGACCAAATATACTTGATGACATCTTGTCGAAGTCTCGGTCAGTAAAAATGTCACTGCAACACCTCCACTGTCTTTTCCATGCCAAAGTATCATGCCACCCAACTATAGTGGGCTTCCCAAATCAACTTCGCTCGCTCGCTTGATGGAACACACAGATGGCCCAGATGGCACAAAAACCCATCCTGAAGATGGAAATTAGTGACAGATGTGTTTGCACCCAACATTTGGTAGGTGTTGGAAAAGTCAGAATCTCTCTCATAGAGGTGAGGCCATCCAGAGGTCTCGTGGCCACAAGAATATATCACTTTGGTGAGTGTCGTGAATGGAGGTCGGTTGAGGAAATCAACGACTCAATTGGTACTTATTGTTTTATACTTGATGTTGAGGTGGAAGTGCTGCAAATATGTTAGGTAGCTAGAGAGGTAGTGGGGGCCCCAAAGGACCCATAGTGGAGGCCATTCAATGTAAGGTGGACTAGGTCCACTATAGTATTAAATAAGGTCCATTATGGTAGTTAGTTAGATATGATAAATGTAAGAGTACTTATGCTTCTAGAAGGTTCCTCCTCTAGAATGTTCTTAGGTGGTTGGTAGCACTATATAAAGGGGTTCATGCAATGTAATGAGATATAGAAGATAATTATTGTATTTGGAGCAATATCTGAAAAGGAGGAAGCCCCCTCGAAGTGTAATTGAACAAGAGAGGATCCCTTCCATAATATGATCCATTGTATGGTGTTTCCCTACCTCAAGGGTTTTCTTATAATAAAGTGTGGTTTTCATATATTCTTTTTGGATCTATTTTGGTGTATTTTGTATTCAGATATTTGGTTCTTAACAAGTGGTATCAGAGAATATTCCTTGGCCAAAGAAGGGGATAATGTTTTGGCTCTTTTTGTAGATTTTTTCTAGGAAAAAAGAGGGTGGAGCACTTCAGGTTCAGATCTGAAATTTATGAGCAGAATTTGGCCACAAAAATTGGATATTTGAATTCCTCTTGGAAAAATACCCATTTTCAAAAAACAATTTAGCCAAAACGGAGTTCAGAAGGTGAAGTTATGAACCTTTTAAATTCGACCATTTTTTAGGGTTTTTCTGAAAATAGTCGTGCGATTTGCATAGTAAGTTATTTTATAAACCCTAGTTTTTGTTGAAGATTTCTCTAAGAAAGATGTTTTTCATTGGAAAGGATGATAACCCTATTATTGAATAATATATACGATATCAAAATTCATCATGGAAAGATCACTAGAGAATAGGTCTACACTATGGTTTCCAAGAAGATGGTCGCATATGGTGGAACTCATTTAATTATAATGATTTGATCACACTTTCTGATGAAGCATATATAAAATGAATTTTAGAAAAGTGGTCTCATGCCAAGTGTAAGGATGAAGAGAGAAACAATGGTTTATTTTCATATGGAAACTCTATATTATAGGTTCATGGTTGTATTCATAAGGAGAAGGTAATTGTTTATATTAACCCTAGTTACATGCATAATTGTATCAATGTTTAGTTGGTTAATCCGCTGTAAGTTCCTGCAAAGGATATTCAAAGCACACAAGTTGAGGGTGAAAATGTGAAAATTTTTAAAGATTTGAAGCTCGGTATCAATAATATGTGTTACATTCAGATTTTTATTCTATGGATATGGATGAAGTGGATATTGTTTTGGGATATCCTTGGATAGAATCAGTGGGTACCATTAATATTAATGTGCAAAATAAGTTTTTGAAGTTTTGGTACAAGAAAAAGAAAATCACATTGCAGGATGTGTCTCTTAATAAGAAAGATGGGCCCACAGAGGCCAGCAAAGAAGTTATTGTCGAGTATGAATTTGAATCAGAGGTAGAGTATACAGAAGGAGCTGAAGGAAAACCACATGAAGGACACAGTTAGGAAGCTAAGGATTTCATTAACTCAAAGGCACAATGTGTTGTAGATTTGAAGAAAAAGGAACATATTCCTACAATTGTTGTATATCATCATCCACATCATATAGAGAAACAACAATCATCTAGGAAAGGGTGTGACAATCAACACATCTATGCACCAGTAGGGAACCAGAAAGGAAACCAATCAAGAGAATGTGCATGGAGGACTCCTAGCACTATGTGAAGAGATCAGGATACAAATAAAAAACCCATGGCAAACCTGACATGGTGCAGAGCAAGACCAGGGTGGAAAGGAAACAAATGGACATCATGCTCAACTTCCATTAGGATGGATGGATGGTCGTACTTGGTACCAGTTGGCTAGATTTTTTATTCGGTCATATTGTACGGTTTCTTCTCGTGTTTCTAGGATGAAACATGTGAAGGGGGATGGAATGTAGTATACCTAGGGAGGTAATATGGGGTACCTAGGGAGGTACCTAATGGGAATGTGGTTATGTGTTATTAGTGGAAGTTATTTAATATATGAGAATGTGGTCATTCAATGTAAGGTGGACTAGGTCCACTATATTAATAAAGGCCCACTATGGTAGTTAGAAGTAATAAATGTGAGAAGGATCTCTAGAAGGTTCCTAGGAGATAGATAGATCTATATAAAGAAGTGTACGCAATGTAATGAAACATAGTGAAGAATATTTTGAATGTATCAAGCATTGCTTGAGAGTGTTATCCTTCCTTAAGGATTAATATATGGTGTTACCCTACCTCAAGGGTTTTCTCTATTTCTTGTGGTGACTGGTTTGGTTTATTGTTGTTGATATCAAGAGTATATCTAAAGTTATATTTTCATATCTACTAAGATACCTAATAAGTGGTATAAGAGTACTTTTCTTGGCAAGAAGTGTGAGATTTTTTTTTTTCATATTTTTTGTAGAAGAAAAAGAGGGACGCGACATTCCAAACAATATATATATATGTGTGTGTGTGTGTGTGTGTGTGTGTGTGAAAAATTGCAGAAAAATGTTGTATATCTTATTTCCTCTATAAAAAAACCCAATTAAAAAAAAAAAAAAAAACATCTGAAATGGAGTCCGAGAAGTCAAGATATCGACATTTTAAAATATGCATTTATTTATTTATTTTTTATTTATTTATTTATTTTTATTTTTCCTGCGGACGACGATGCGATTTTTTTATTTTTGTAGCACCTGGAGGACGAATTTGATGAAACAAATTACAGATCTGAGTTCCTCTTTCAAAAATAGTTTATTTCAAAAAATCAATCATTTTGGGGGGGGGTTTCGTGACAACAACGGGACTGCAGAGTTCTTAACTTTTCACAGGGTGTTCAGATTGCTATCATATCAATGTAATTGGATAAATAATTTTAAGATATTTATTTGATATATTGTATTTTGTGTTTCCAATGGATATCGACTCTCAACTCCTCATGGGAATTCTACAGAACATTGAAGCCCTTGAGCACCATCTGCATGAGGGGCAACAAGTTGTTAGGGATAATTGTCACAATATGCAAAGGATATTAGATAGCATGCAGGATAGATATCTTATGGAAGATATCAGGGATGAATATTATCAAGAATTATATGCTTGGTATGATTTTGAGGCCGATTGTGATGACTGGTATATGGATAATTGTCATTTTTTGGATGACAACCACTTTCATATTTTATTTGATGACTCTACTCCACCTTCTGTAGAGAACATCAATGTGACAAATCAGAAGCTATTTATGATTACTAGTGTCTATCCTGCATATTCTATAGTGGTATATTCTTAAGGGGATCAATATTCTTATTTGGATCCACGTGACAGGTGTCAGTATTTAGAGCATCATTTCAGTTGGTTATTGGGTTCCAATATCTTCTGTGTGGAGTTCACATTAGCACTTGGACATGGGAACCCAATTTACAATGGCGGTTGGACTACTTCAACATGGTGGTTTTCATTTCTCAATGAGACCCTGGTTCTCCAGTCTACTTTAGCATTGTGGTCCACACTTATCTATGGGACCTTGGTATATGGTTGTACACCAAGCGTTAAGGACAACACTTTCATAAGGTGGGTGGAATGTTAGGTATCTAGAAAGGTAGTGGGGGCCCCAGAGGGCCCATAGTGGAGGCCATTCAATGTAAGGTGGACTAGGTCCACTATAGTACTAAATAAGGCCCATTATGGTAGTTATTTAGATATAATAAATGTAAGAGAACTTATTCATGCAATGTAATGATATATAGCTCTATATAAAGGGGTTCATGCAATGTAATGATATATAGAAGAGAATTATTATATTCGGAGCAGTAGCTCAACTCAATAGGAGGAATCCCCCTCGAAGAGGAAAGTGAACAAGAGAGGATCCCTTCCATAATAGGATCCATTGTATGGTGTTGCCCTACCTCATGGGTTTTCTTATAATAAAGTGTGGTTTTCATATATTTTTTTTGGATCTATTCTGGTGTATTTTGTATTCATATATTTGGTTCTTAACAAAATATTTAGACCACTTTTGATGGCGGTCATTCTGCAATTTTTCTTGTGTCTGCATGAACTGCAATGACTTACGATTAATGTGGATGATTGCCTCCTTCCCAAGAATGTAATGCCTCCACTGGCAACAAGCTTTCACAATGGAGTACTTTTCTTTATCGTAGGTAGGGTACTTATGTACGACATCTAATAGTGTCTCACTATGATAGGCCATGGGGTGGCCGTGCTGAGTGATGATTGCACCCACAACATAGTCTGAAGCATCTGTCTTGATCTCAAATGGTCATTGCAAGTCAGGTAATGAAAGCATCGGGGCTTAGCACAAGCACAACTTCATATCATCGAACACTTTCTATTGGGACAATTCCCACACAAAGTTTTCCTTACCACCACCCATGGTTATTTGGCTAAGGGCCCATGCAATATGGGAGAATCCCAACATGAACCTGTGATAGAAATTGGCAAGGCCTAAGAAGCTCCAAAGCTTAGTGAGCGTGGTTGGGGCTGGCCAATCACAATGACTTGGATCTTGGCTGGATCATCATGCACACCATGTGCATCAACAATGAAGCCTAGGTATTGGACCATGTCCATGTCGAAGGAACATTTTTCCAAGTTGGCATATAGCTTGTGCTACCATAGAGTGTGCAAAACCTACTAAATATGTTGCAAGTGTTCTGCCCAAGTCTTGTTGTAGATGAGGATGTCATCCAGATACACCACCACAAAAGAATTAGTTAAAGTCCACAGGATATTGTCCATCATCCTCATGAAATTTGTTGGGGCATTTTTCAAACTAAAGGGCATGAACAACCATTCAAAAAGGCCTTCTTTTGACTTGAAGGTAGTTTTCCATACATCTATTTGTTCTATTGGGACCTGATGGTAGCCAGACTTCAGATCAATCCTAATGAAGTATTTGGCACCCTTGAGATGATCAAGGAGATCATCGATTCAGGGAATCGGGTACCAGTTCTTGACTATGATTTTATTTAAGGCCCGGTAATCAAGGCAGAGCCGCCAAGTCCCGTCTTTCTTCTGCACCAACACGATTGGGCTTCAACAAGGTGATGAGATGGGTTGGATGTGCCCCTTGTGGAGAATTTCTTGGATCTGACGCTTGATCCCTCATTTTCTAGCAGAGAGTGGTGATAGACATGCCCATTGGGTAGCGGTGTGTCGAGGTCAGATTGATGGGATACTTGACCTAACAATGCAGAGGTACCCCAATAGGTGATGAGAAGATGTCTTTGTATTCTTCCATGACCTTATCCAATTTATTATGTTGCATGGAGAGGTCAGTCGCGGAGACCATGGATGTGGCTACAACCTTTTTCTCACTCTGAGAACAAATCACGAAGAAGTCAAACTTCCTGGTTTGAGAAATGACCTTCCCGCATTCATTGGAAAAAATCAAGGAAATAACACTAGGTGGGACTACCTCGAGTATCCTATACAATTTCTTGTTCAAAGTAATAATAAAATTGTGAGGCCTAGACTCATATACAACATGACGTTTACATAAATAAGGTTGGCCCAAAATAACATCACAAAATTCAAGGGGAGAAACATCATGCAATACCTCATCTTTGAGTGGCTTGATGTCATATGACAAGAGGCGCTATTGGCTGACAGGAAGATCACTTCCTTGATAGAACCGTCCAATGGTGTAGGGTTGCGGGT
Source organism: Picea engelmannii (assembly GCA_009831015.1). Taxonomy (NCBI): domain Eukaryota; kingdom Viridiplantae; phylum Streptophyta; class Pinopsida; order Pinales; family Pinaceae; genus Picea; species Picea engelmannii. Next base: position 27,689 of record ML830646.1, on the reverse strand, counting down.
GTAGTGTTGTTGGAAAGGCTATCTGGTTGACGACCTCTACTGAGATGAGGTTCTTTTCGCTACCACTATCAACGATGAAGTGTAGCGGAGTGCCTTTCACCCACATATGTGAATGAAAAGGTTCTCTCCTTCCTCTGGCTCATCAGGTTCACCAGGATGGATCTTGGTGGTAGAAATTGTGGCACTAGGTTCCACGTCAATGATCCATCTTCCATTTTATATTTATAACTCAGAGTTGTAACCTGCATCCAATTCAAAGGCTTTTACCTCAACCACCAATGATTACTTTGAATGGCAATCGACAGTGTTATGCCAGGGGATCTTATGGAAGTTACACCACTTCCCAGTATCTTTCTTCGTCTTCTCATTGTCCTTCTTTGCTTGCGGCTTGGATTGGTTGTCCTCAAGTTGCCCATATTTTCTTTGTCCTTTGTTTTACTGGTTGGCGTTTCCCTTGCCATGCTTCTGCTGTGAGGGGTCCTAGACACAAACTATCGCATATTTTGTTTAAACTTCTGCTCGATTTTGATGGCATATCGATAGGCTGCGCCCAAGGATTAGATGTTCAAAAATTCCATTTATGTCTAGATGTATCTATGTAGAACGCCGCGATACTTGAGCACTATATGTTGCTGAGAACATTTGATACCTAACTTGGTGCGCAAGGTATAGAAATAAGAAGACATTGGTGAACTCTGGCACTGTTTAATCTCTTTCATGCCACATCGTGGTCCATCTTGTATACAAGTCATCATAACTTCCAAAAGGGTAGTATTGTTTCTTAATGGCATCCCTGAAGGAACCCCAAGTGGGTGCAACTGCAAATAATGTGGATCTCTCAATTTCATTTTGCTCATAGAAAGTCTCCCACCAATCTTTGACATGGGGGATGGCCTTGAGGAGCGCAAATGTAATATTTTCTCTATCGGAAAAGTTGTGGATAGAAAAATACCCTTCTAGAAGGTTTAACCATTTATCTACATCATCCGCATCTATTTGACCTTCAAATATAGGAATATCAAAATTTATATGTACCTTGAAGGGGGTGACACCTCTGCTTGAGGTGGATGTGTCGCTTGTCAGTAGTCGTCGAAGCATTTGTTCAAAGTTGTCCATCATCTCATTCATTTGTTGCTCAAGGGCTTCCTCGAGAAACATTTTGATCTTTTGTCCCGTCATATTTCTTTTCACCTGCCATGCATGGTTTCTTGGGTGTGTGAGAAAATTTGTCCTCGAGAGGAACAAGATCGAGACTCAACTCTCTATACCCTGACTGCGTTGGGGACATGCATTAAAAAAATGAAAAGGAGCAGACAACTCTGAAACCATTGATCCAGATTTATGAGCGGAACAAAATGAAACTAGAGATTTATAATATTAACACAAAGACACAGTGAACAATAACAAAGATACAGTAAACTTGACTTCTATTAAATAAGAAATATGTTGAAAACTATAAAATACAGACTGAAAACAAGCTTTCTAGAATGGTGGCAGTGTATCTCTGAGAATAGATGTGACGACTACGCTCATTTACAAGAAGATGAGTACAATAAGGATCTGAAGGCCTTTTTACAATAAACATGAATGCCAAAACCATAGACATCCAAAAACCTAACCCTAGGAGATGAAGCACCAAAAGTCATGTGGGCCCCATTGGGGTAAGTTAGTACATCAACTTCCTAAGGTCGTAACTTTTGCATACGATCTTCGTTTAGGACGCACGATAGCTCGTTGGAAAGCTATTGACAAGGAGCTTCATTCAGGGGGGTAAATCAAATCCATTGGCCATGATTGAGGTGCCTGATAGTGAAAAAAAATTCCGTTTAGGCCCTCAAAATGGCCTCGAAAGTTTGGGACCCGAAAAACTACTAAAAATAGTAAGTTGCCAAAAAACCGTTTTAAGCCCTGAGTTGGAAAAGGTGGGTGGCCACCGATATCCTCCTAGATCAATCATAACTACCAAATATTTACTATAAGTAAATTTGTATTATTACCATAACTAATTGTTTCGATAATTCCATGTGATTTAACCATCACCATGTATAAGACCTTCCTTGTCTGATGTATTATTAACATCAAAATGAGTTTCCTTGGATTTAGACTTTCCTTTCCTGGTAGTCATTTGACCACTTTCTCAACAACATTTTGAGCAATTTTATACGTGGATGAGAGCTTGTCAGTAGCAAAATTCCCAACGACAAACATTTTCTAGATGAAACTTCACATTGCATATTCTCAAAAGTGCTATCACCTATGCTTGAATATGAACCTTTGGTTTCATTGAAAGATTGACAGTGTGTAAGTCCTTTAAAATTTGCAACATGAACCTTGCATGAAGGCATGAAACAAGGTGGCCAACAAGAATTCAATACAACTTCATTTTCTGTAGTCAGTGATTTCTTCCTCGCATGCCTTTCCAACCATTGGGTTTTCAACATTTTCTTTATTCCCAATAAAATAAAAGTCCATGTTCCCATATGGAAACTTTATTAGACGAGTAGAATTGCACCTTAATGATGGTCGGGGAGGATGTGAGGACATACCATGGTTTTCTTCAGATTGGTCTTTAGGAACACTTGTAGATCTATTTGTATAACATATCTTTGTTCCTTTAGTTGCACCATGACCGTTCGACCTAGTTGCACTACAAAAACATCAAATGGGTATCCATCGACTAAATTCTTTAAAAGAGTATCAAAATATTCATCCACCTTGTCTAAAACCTAGAAATAAATTCTATTGAGAGTATCCAATTTAGCCACAACATCATTTTAGAACCTACTAAGTACCTTATCAAGTGAAATAACCCATCAATAGAAAATGCCACTTGGAAAGATTTGCTATACATACAGAAGCAACCACACATTATTAATATTGAGGGAAATGTTGGTTTGAAGGGGAGGAGCATGTAAAGCCCCTAAATACAACCCTCATTTACATGATTACATTAATTATAATTATGTCTACTTATTATTAATTATTTCTAGCCTCCTCTCTCTCTCTCTCTCATACACACACAATAAAATCATTGAAAGCATCATTTTATCTTGTGCATTTGATATATTATAAAATAAAGTTACCCATAAAAAAACCTTCTTATTCATTCACTCTTTCACTTTATTTAAAAGTAGTTTTATTGAATTGGTTTTTTTCTATGCTTATTTAGTTATTTGATCCATTGACTACCACTTTCTTAATTAACTCTAAAACACTTGTAAAAAGTAAACCTCACTGATTAAAATATTTGTAACTAAATTCTTATTGTATAAATATCAAAATAAACCCGATTAGAAAATTAAGGAATAAACATTGATGTTAGATTACTAAAATTAATCTTGCTTTAAAAAAATACAAAAGTATTCCCACTACGAATTACTATGTTTAAGTACTTAAATAGCCAATTGCACAAAGTTATATTTTTCTTAGTTTATTACATGTTCCACAATAGTGATGTTCCATTACATGTACGAGTGTGCACTTGCATATAAATAGTAATTTGAGCAAGGAAAATTAAGCAACCTTTTGTTGGGCATATTGAAATTGAATATAGCTAAACACGGGGAGTTACAAAGTTACAAAGGGTAGCAAGTCCCTACCAATTTTGACAGACAAAATTTGTTATATGTATATAGATTTGAATGCATGATTAAAGTTTTCTTCGTCTGTCATCGCCAAGACCAGAACACCTATGGTTAAGTATACATGCTATGTAAACATAATGATAAGCACACAAGTACATATCAATTTTATATCTAGGTTAAGCATACATATAATGTAAATATAATGACGGAAGCTAGGGTTTTGTAGGGATATGGTGATCAAGCTTCTTCATTTGTCGGATCTTGATGCCGACTGTGGCGACCACATTGTGGAGGAGGCGAAGCTCTTGGCCAGGAAGGAAGATAGACAGGCCCATGATGCATCCATCGAAGAACTCATGCAAGTGGGTATCAGAAGGGCTGAGACGGACCAACAACAGCCCATGGAGAAGGATCCCAAGATGGAAACACAACCAGTTCTCGTAGATGGAGTCTCCATCGTGATTCCAGCACCAGGATGGAAGAAACGGTTCATCTTGTCGATAAGGTTAGCGGCTGGCGCAGAGGAAACTAAGGAGGGAGGCTCCAACTCATGCTCTAGTGAGAGAGAACCGACGATTTGGGACCAGATTAATGCTGAGAACAGACTTCGGGTGCGACAAGTGCTAAACCCTAGCTGTCGTCGTCGCCTTTATCTAAAGTTCGAAAGCCATTCAACTAATAGAGATCTCAGGGATCTACAGCTCTTGGGGGATTCTCCACCTTCGCTCTGGTACAGGAATCTAGTTAAGAGTAATGCAAAAGAAAGGTTTCATTATGAATATCGTGACAAGACTAGCTCCGAGATTGTGGTAAGCTTCCCCCTTTTTGTAAAGACCATTGTCAGATCTTCTCTCTGCTTACAGGCTCAAGACTCAGACTCCGTTTTTAAGCTCAAAACCCAAATCCACCAGGCTACAGGTACTCCGCCTGGGTTCCAATGACTAATCTTCGAAGGACATCAGCTTGGGGATGGCTCTCTGCTACGGGACTATGGGAATCTAAAAAATGCAACCATTTGTCTCACTTCTCGTTTGCATGGAGGAGCACCTTCAGTCACTCATCCAAGCTCTTACAAGCATGCCGTGAAATCAGGGACTTCCGCTCCTTCGGGGTTCAAGGCTGAAGCTTCAAAAGTAAAGGAGCCCTTTGGATCTGCCTTCATTGTGGAGCAGTGCGCAGAACCTCCAATAGCAGAAGTCGAACATCCTCAAGTATATGGCTATGCCTTTATCTACCAGGCAAGAGCCCTCATTTTTCACTTCAACGGACTTTGGCCTTCGGCCTCTACGCTAAAGGAATGGGTTAACAAGACCTGGTCGGAAGGTCACGAGTTTTTCTTCCGCTCTAAGGGGTTCTTCATCGTCAACTTCTCCACAGAAGAAGAATGTCAATGCGTGCTAGAGCAAGGTCCTTGGTTCTGGGGCAGATTTGGTCTCTCCATGCAAAGATGGTTCCCTGACTTCAATCCACTGACCATGACAATCATGACTACACCGGTCTGGGTAAGACTACCCAATTTACCCCTGCATTTCTATTCTTCATATTTTTTACCCACCCTGGGCAATGCATTGGGTAGATTCATCAAGATAGACACAGACAGGATAGCGAAAGGCTTCATCACTTTTTCTCGCATATCCATTGAAATTGACCTCAGTCAAGGGCTTCCGGATAGGTTTCTTATAGATTGGGATGAGGGAGATTCTTTCACACGGATGGTCGATTATGAGAACATTGTATTTAGATGTCACTCCTTTCAGCAAACAGGGCACCTCTAGGCAACTTGTCCTCTATCCCCAATCCCTTCCTCAACTTTTGGAGCACGGAAAAGAGCCAATGGCTGGCAAGGACCAAAATCTCACAAAAGCCACCCGAACGCTTCCTCCGGCAACAAGCAACATCACAAAGACGCTCCAACTCCGTCGCCTTTCTCAATGCCTCTGCAGGCCCCAACTTTCACTCAGCAGCCAACAATCGACCCAAAACACCAACCTGCGGCCTCGGCACAAAATCCTGAAGATTCAGAAGTCATGATTCCATCTCCCGCAATTAAGTCCTTGCACCCACCTCTCGAAAAGGGGGAAACAATTGACACAATCATGATCACAACCCCACTTACAGGGACTCAGAAGCATCCTCATGAATCGGATAACTCAGATAGCGACAAAGAAGCACCCCTGGATTCAGCAACTCAAGATTACGACACTTCCTCAGAACATCTGGCTTTGGTGGAAAAGTTGTTGAGCCTATCAGCTCCTCTGGTTGGATTGATGTTCGTAAGAAAAAAGGTAGAAAGGATCCTCACCAACCAACACAATGATCCGACCCTTTCTCCTTATATTGTAATGTTTCATCTTGCTTGCCCACACACTCTATGGGGCTTTGTTTTAGCATAGGCTAGTTTCAAGTGGTCCCTTGTTCTCTTTCTAGGGGGTCTTTTCCCATTAGCAAATCGATGTATCACTTTGTACTTTTTTTTCATGGATTGAATAGAAGGATTATCCCCCTTTTTTACTTTAAAAAAAAAATGTAAATATAATGACAAACGCAATAATCAGGCATCATCCCATCTCGACATCTTTTCTGGTTACTTTGAAACAACATAGAAGCATGCTTCCTTTAAAATGAATGCTAAGGTAAAGATAGATCAAAATATTAATTTATCATTCGATCAAATTGTATCTCTAGGTAAGACATTTCATATTGTTTTTATTATGTCCAGACTAGAATCTAAATTATGAGTGCATAACTTATGAATTGATATAGATCAAAATAATAATTTATCATTCAATTAAATTGTATCGTTTCTAGTATTTGTAGGATTTAAAGTTCTACATGGGTTGAAACTAGAAAAAACACTCATGAATCCGAAGAGGGAGGCACTCGAACTAAAGGAACTTCGGGTCCACTGGATCAATAAAAGGGGTCATGATAAAAAATCCTCTCCCAACCAAAAAATAGGAAAGCACTTCACTTTCTTTCCTTGGCAGGATTGAGAAAGGATTGAAAACACTTGTACTGATTATATGTGATTGGTAAAAAGGCATAGGATTGAAAAGCAATTGGTAAAAGAAAATCACATAAAAAAAATGTATCTATCAAAATCAACAAATGTATATATCAAAATGTAGCATATTATGAAAAACAACGTAAACATGGACAATGATTCGAATTGAGATGAAAATGTGTCAAATTGTTTATAAAAATAATACAGGTCAATGTCATACATTACTAACCATAAATTACATAGAACAAAAAATCAAACATATACATTGAAATGTCCTTTGATCTATATCCTTCTCCATCTCATCCTCCTTCTGTTGCGACTATAAATTATATACGTATACTCACCTCCCCTCCATCGATCTCCCAGAATATGAGAATCACTGTGCATTTTTCTATTGTTGTAGTTGAAGAGGAAAATTGTCATGTTTACCATATGAAAAAACCATGGAAGCTATTTTTAAGTAACAATACATTCTTTGATGGTGTTTTTCCTAGTGGTTGTTTGTTGCAACAATGTGTGAGTAGGGCTTGACTAGATATGAGATTGAATGAAGCTTTCCATACTAACATGCAAAGTGTGACATTGCATATGCGTTTGATATTGGTGAAAAATGTTGAGCTACAGATATTTTCATATGCCTTGCAAAACATTGCTATATGGCCATTGATGGCAATTTCAATAATAATATATGTGTTATTTTTTTTTATTTTTTTTAGTCATTGACAATATAAATAGATGTTTATGTGCATACAATAGATCGAGATTAAGCCAACATGGTTGTCCTCAAGTCTATACATGTGGGAGGTGGTGTGCCATCTATCAAAATTCTATTGAGCAAAGACACATATTGTCGATGTGCAATGAATAATTCATATGACATATGACGCGTGTTGTAAGATTTTATATTCACAAGCTTACACTATAGGACTTCTCCACTAAAATTAGTGACAACATAAAGAAATCCATCTTTATCTCTTCCCTTTATCCAAACTTGTTCCTTGCATTAAATAGTTCTTAAACGCTCTACGTGTTAAAGTACAAATGACAAATGGACGTCTGCAACAAAGGAAAGATGGGCGTCCATACATAGTGCAATGTGCTAATGATTTCAACCATGAACATAGTTCAATTCTCTAGAAGAAGCTCAAGTGGAAAAGTTGTTATATGTTGATACCAAAGCCATGAAGTTGTGCCTACCAACTTTATATCTAGGTTAAGCATACATTAAAAGTAAACATAATGACATCTCCACGTTCAAAGAGCAGTGGGAAAGGGCGCGACATCAGGACCGATCTGAACCATCAGATCTTAGCTAGGACACCTGACAGTCGTTATATCTATAGGGAGATAAACGAGGGTTAAGCCCTCTTGAACAGGGAACTCATGAGATCGAGGCTCGCGGGGTAGAAGTCCAAAAGTTGGATGCTTTAAGTCGCGAGTGGCGAAGCCACGAAGAGGATCTGAGCCATCCATCCGAGGAGGACAGGTGGCAGAGATCCAGGGATCTCGCTACCTCGGAGGTTCGTGAGGTAAGAGCCCAAAGCTTGGGTGTTCTAAGTCGCGAAGCGGTGAAGTGGCGAGAGGTTGTGAGTCGTCCATCTGGGGAGGACAGGTGGCAGAGACAGAGAATATCTCGCGAACTCGGGATTTCGCAGGGTGAACGCCCAAGTATTTGGTGTTAAAGGTCGCGAGACACGAGGTCGCTAGACACGAGGTCGCGAAGCAACGAAGTGGCGAGAGGTTGTGAACCGTCCATTGGATGAGGACAGGTGGTATAGATCGAGAGATCTCGCGAACTCGGGAGTTCGCAGGGTGAACGCCCAAGTATTTGGTGTTAAAGGTCGTGAGACATGAGGTCGCGAAGCAACGAAGTGGCGAGAGGCTGTGAACCCTCCATCGGAGGAGGACAGGTGGCAGAGATCGAGAGATCTCGCAAACTCGGGAGTTCGTAGGGTGAGAGCCCAAGTATTGGGTATTCAAAGTCACGAGGATGCAAGAAGCGAGAAGGTAATAACCGTTGGATCCAGATCGCGGGAAGATCGTTGGATCTGCACGTGGGATTGTGTATCGGAGCCTCGCGAGAAAAGGCCCTAGAATTTGGCCACGGGAATCACAAGGTTGCGAGTAGCGAAATCCCTCGGGGAAAAGTCAGCGAGTTGACTGACCATCGAGTCTCGGGGATCCAAGAACCCAGTGTTCAACCTTTGAACTCGCGAAGTCACGAGTTTCGATTCCTCGATAAATCAAGGAAGGGGGAATCGCGCGAGAGAACGGTGGGAGCAGATTTCCTGATAGGGAAATAGAAGAACCTTGGAGTTCTTCGGGCAAGAAGAAGAAGACCCTATGAGCGGACGTACCCGTGGTTGGCGCGCCTGCGTCAGGTGGGACGTAAGACCACGGTTATGTACAGAGAATCGGGTAGGTAAATAGAAGACATGTGATTCGAGGATTGGTATTTTGCTGCTACAAGCTCCGGGGAGTCTCATTACTGAGAAAACAACGAAAAATTTTGATTTATGGTAGTGGGTGTGTTACACTCTTCTCCTAAATTCTTGAGTAAATCTTTGCACACTCTGTCCTTTAGCTTGTCTAAAATTTTTTCATTCCATAGTAGCCTTTTGCTTATATGCCAATGGATAAAATTGTTTTTTAATTGCAACAATAAAATCATTCCAAGAAATTAAAATTTTACCATGCTTCTTCATGTCCTCCCGAGTCTTGAATTCCCACCAAATAAGTGTTGCACTATCCAATCTTAAAGAAGCAAGCTGAATTTTGGTTTCATCATCTTGAATTTTTTGTATTCCACAATATACCACAATCTGGCGTATCCAATTATCTAACTTCTCAGCATTAACTTCTCCATTGTATATTGGCAATTCAAATTTTATATCAAGCTTTAATGAAGGAATTTGCGAAGGAGTTTTACCATGTCCCTTTGGAGAATTCGGAAGAGGTCTTGAATTGGTAGAAGAAGAATATGAAGAAGAAGATGGAGGAGAGGGTGGTGGAGAAGCACCATTCCCTCCATTTCCATTTGGAGTTTTATCACCACTGTCTCCCTTATGCTTTGAAGGGTTGGAGCTTCACCTTGCAACAATGCATTCCTTTCCATAAAGATCTTCATCATCTATCTCATTTCCATGACGTCCTTTCTGAGATCTTCATCTTCTGCAAGAACATGTTCATGACTTTCTTCATGAGCCATACTTGGTGAATGCCTCCTTGAAACTTGCGGTGATTGTATATGCTTCCTCCTTGAAGGATGAGAACTTTTCTCCACAAGTTGACCTTCTCCTCTTGTGATTTTCAACCTTGTGAGCATCAGAAACAAAACACTTGCAAAATAATCAAGTCTTCAAAAACCAGTGCTTTGATACCAACTTGATCTAAAAATGAAGAAGACTTGAAATCTTGAAAATATTTGCAAGTAAAGTTTATGTGTTAAAAGCAAATGGATCAACTTTGCAACAAATTATTAATAGGATTTACTCATTTAAGACACAAATAAACAACAACATAACCAATGAACATAAGCACATAAACACAACAAATGATAAAGGAGTTCACCCCTCTCTTGGGCTACATCTCCTGGTCCAGCTTCCAATGGATCATTATTATTAATTGCTCAAAGTGCTCAAAAACGTGCTTTACAATGCTCAAAATGACTAACAGACTGCTCCAATAGCTTCAAAGTGTCCAAAAACCCCTAGCTGGGATTTTTCGGTGCCTCGTTTGGCCAAAAAACGAAGAAGTTAGGCTTCTTGGAAGTCCCCCCTTCAAGCTTGTTGTCTCTGCATCTACAAATTGCACCCTTGTTCATGCAACCTAGCACACACACTATTTAAAGCGTAAAAACCCGGCACCAAACGCAACCGTGTAAACGATGTGAACTGTAGGACGGTTATGGGTGCGCCAGCCCCTAACTGCCTAGCTCTCGGGCACCTGGGTCATCCATATGACCTCGCACAAATGTAAAAAGGGCTCCATTTTCCAATCCCCGCGCTAAGGTTGAAGTCACATGGTGTAACTCAAGAAACCACGGGCTACATATTTTAAAAACCCCGTGCGTGCCATTTACCGGAGGGTATGGTCGAATGCAATGTAAATGTGACCGGGGGTTGGGGCTAAGCCCCAGTCCGAACCCTCGCGCCGACCATAGCATAAAACAAATTGAAATAATTTGTATTACATATAGTTTATAAGTAACAACGTGTGGGCTAGTGGTAGCCCACACTCTACCAAAGCACGAAGCCAAAGGGGAGGTCCGGGTTTTGACCCCCACAGATCCCATACAATTTTAAACAACAACCAATAACCAATAATGGGGTCCCACGTGGCAGCCCATCACTGGGCCACGTGGCACCATATCATTGACCAAAAATGATGCCACGTGTCACAACCTAATTCGACCACATCTGCCAATCAAAAATTGACACATCATCACATGCCACATCAGCGTACGGTCATACGGTCTCTTCCACATCATCGCACGACCCTGCCACATCAGCCTGTACGGACTACACAGTCAGTGTCCTTTTTTTGCATGTTTGACGATTAGAACAGATCACGATATTTCTCGCTCCCGAAGTCCGTTTGAGATGAAACGAGTTGTGTTGGGTTCACAACGACGAGGCCTATGCTCACGTTCGATTTGAAGCAATTCCGAAAAATTTGAATTTTTGAGCAAAATTTGATCCCCTAATCATTTGTATATCATGTTATGAGATGTTGATCTAGGGAAATTATATAGTGATATATCAATCGTCTGTCGTGAGACTCCAACCCAGTCACTAGTGAATCCTAGATCTAGTGATAGGAAACACTTTCCTACAACAAATAGATCTTCTTTTCAATGTTGAGTAGTTGATATTGTTTTCATTTTACTTGTCTTGAATTGAAACCATACCCTGATGTAATGAATGAATTATAATTTTGTGGTATTTCCATGTGGAACTCATGTATGATTTATTCTTGTTTGAGTAGAAAGTAAATAGACATTCATTTTTCAGGAACTATGATATTTTAAGTGTTAATAGTTTTTCAACTGTAGTGTCCCCAACTAGGCCAGGTGGGGATATTATGTTTACTATCCAAAAATTGTTATTTCTCCTTGTGTAAATGTGTCAAATAATTTGCATTAAAGATGCTCTTAACTTCTTACAAACAATTTGCTTATATAGGAATATTGTCAAACATATTTCATTCATCAATTACACAGAAAATAGAGCAGATAACCATGGCATATTATTATGGTTTGAAACCCCCAAAATCTCAGCAATACAAAGATATCTAAAGGCTATAATAACATCTGCAAAATACTCCCTAAACACACATATCTAACTATTGCCAGGCAACTGCAAAATCTATAAACATAAATAATACAAAGAAAACCTAGAATGATGTCAATCTATGATGTCCACTGCTTCAAATCTCTCCAAGCCCTACTGATATGAAAATCCTTAGTTGTCAATTAGTTCTTAAACATACACTAAACATCTGAGCAGATTCAAGAAATTAATATCGTTATAACTATTTGCAAAATATCATGTGAAAACGCTTATTTAACCAAAACTTCATGAACTGATAAATAACTTGTGGAAATAATGAGTGCAAAAATAGAGAGAAATAGAAACATCAAAGAACAAGTCTCATTACATAGTTTGATAATGGATTTCACCCATCTTTGGATACATCTATGGGTCCGCTTCTAAACAGTGAGACCACTCTATTAATGCTCAAATGCTTGATACAATGATGACTTACAATGAAAAATTTGAAGACACCCTTCAATTATGCTGCTCAAACCCAAAAATAGAGGTTACCAGTGAATTCCTCTTGAAATTATGAGAAGAATGAGTGTAAACTCAACTATGTTCTGAAGAAGTACCCAAAGACCCCCTTTGACACGTTAAATGAGACCATGGTTGTCATAAATAAAAAATCGTACTAATATTTTCACACACAATAATTTAGCACAAAACCAATATCATGATTATATTCCTCTCGGAAAGCTAAGAAAAATGAGTATAAACACTCTATACTTCTCTCAAAGAGTCCTAAATCCAAAAATCTCATGAGCATAAACTCTTGGCACACAAATCGATGCAAAGCCCTCTCTTGGCACAAAACTCCATGTCAAAATGAACCCAATATCAAGTTCTTGGCATGAGAAATCATGTTTCCGTGCAATGGAAAAATGCGTGTTTATATAGGTAGAGGTCGGGGGGTCAAACCCCACCCATTCCACTATATTCTCGGATTAACATTAAATTAAATTTAAATAACATTATTTTGGTTGGTTATAACAAACATAACCATTGGCACATTAGTCAGAGCTTATGGTTAAGGCATTGGAATATTCTTGGAATACTCCCCTGGAGGTCACGGGTTCAATTCCCATTGGCTTAACGAATTTTTGGATAAGGACATATTGGCCTTCTCGAAGGTGCCACATGGCACCACCTCATTGGTCCACGTGTGCCATATCACATTCCAACTAGACCCCATTTGGCACACTCTCACTGGTTTCGTACTGTACGACCTGTTGAATGGGCTGCCACATCATCCGTATGGATTCCACGTGGCAATCGATTATTTGTCCAACTAGGTGCCAAATCAGTCGAATTTGTGTGACACGTGGCAACCCCCCGTTCTTCCACATCAACATGTTAACGCCATGTTGATGTCACCTGTCCACGTGTCACTTTTTGAGCTTGTCATTTGTCGTATAGATGTTGACATCACCCTGCCACATCGACTATATGGAAGGACACATGTCATTCTCTGATTCTTCCAACTCATTGATTCGTGTTTGACTTTTTGATTGTTGGTCAAAATCTTCAGAACATCATAACTTCTTCATATGGTGTTTGTTTGAGGAAATTCACACGTCCTTGGAAATCTCTCATCGAGCTCTATGCAATTAAGTCATTTTCATTAGCATCTAAGATTATCAATTTTTGAGCATTTCAGATCCTCCTGGATCACACCTCCCCACTGGAGAAATTTTGGACATTTGAAAGTATGGATTATTCAACAACTTAGTGATGATAAAGCTTCTTCACTCTTCCACCTTGTTGAAATGCACTTCTATTGATCTTCATCTTGGAACTGAACTCTATCTTGAATCTCCATCTTGGACCTGATCCCTACCTTGGAATTTCATCTTGAATCTCCATCTTGAACTTCCATCTTGGATCTCTATCTTGGATCTAATCCCTGTCTTAGAACTCCGTTCTTAGGTATTTTTCTTGATCCTAAAAAATATCAAGGAAACCAATCTGGATCATTGTACTTATGTCTTCTCCTTTGGAACATGGCTCTAACTCTAGCTCTTGGAAACATCTCTGACTCTAGCTATGGCTCATGGCTATGGCTCTAGTGTTGGCTCTAGATCATGGCTACTAGCTCTAGTTCTTGGCTATAGCTCTAGCTCTAGTTTTGGCTCACTGGTTCCTTCATTAAATAAGTCTTCTCACTGACTCTTTCACAACTCTGTAATATCCAGATATGAACTATGAACTCAACACTCATTCCCATTTCCTTCTCTCTCATGGAGACATTCCATCTCAGAAATCATGAAGCCAAGTCGAATGCTAGCCTATGTCTCACTCATCTTGGACTAGATCAATCTAGTGTTGGTCATGCCATGAGCCATCTTGGATTCACTGTTCTTGTACTTCCTAATGTATCTGTTGGAGTCTTTGAATGAACTTCTTGTTCATTTCCTTCACTCGCTTCCCTGAAATAAAAACCCAAACATGTTTCTACAAACATCTGTACTATTTGACTTGCATCTGTAAAAGGAATACATCTTACATGAACATGGCATTTACATAACATCTTTATGATGTTTATAGCTAAAGAATACATTTTACATGAACATTAACATTCCATTTTAGGCTGCTTTCCCAAAATGATAACCATAAGTGTTTCACTGCAAGTTGCTTCCCTGTAATGGAATAGAAGTCTTTTAGTTGTCTTCCTCTGATACCAACACTAACTCTGAATCCCAAAAATCACTAGATCCAATTATAGGTCATCCAAGCAACCTATATAATCTCCAAAAGTCTGGTTCATTCAGAAATGAAGAGAGGGTATTATCGCCTCACTTGTCTAGTATCATCCATCCATTCTACTTGGATAATGAGCACATGAATCATCACAACAATACTAAAGACTGAAACAACATTGTTGACCAAGTTAACCATTCCCTTAAATTCACAAACTATGTCATTCATTGTTGTAGCTACTAAACATACTCCACTGATTAGTAATAAACTAAATATACATATGCAAAAGAGAATGAACCATCAACATATTTTCCCTTCTTAACAAGAAGAACATCAACCAAATGATATTTTTTACTTCCAAACGTAGGCTGTAAACCTGAATCCTGGATACCAGCATTAACTAGCATTTTCACATGCCCTGTAGTGACAACTATCAAATTCGTCTTCATCCAATGAGCTCTCATATTGAACTCAATCCAATCCTTGAAATTATGATATTTGTTCTATTCCTTGTAGAAAATGGCCTTCATGTCATACAAGTATGGACTTTCCAAAACCATCCCGCAAATGTCAAGTGGAACCATGTCTAACTCTACCTCATCAATGAAACTGGATGTGATATCAAACCGTAAAATACACTGCTTAAGTACATGTAATTGAGAATTATCACAAATCCAACCCAAAGGATACGATCTCAGATGAGGCCTAGTTTCCATTCCCAAATTATGAACAACTTGCTCTGAAATAATATTTACTTGTGATCCACTATCAACAAGTGTATCAATCTTATTGTGCTTTGATATAACCTGTAAATGAAACCATTCTTTTATTTTCCTTCCATCAATGATTACATTAGCCTTTGAAGAAGAAGTATGTGAACTAGAACTAACAACATAAAATATACCTTTAATGCCCATAGTTGTAACTTTATAATCTGATCCAAGATTCTGAACTATGGTTGTGGCGTTTTGTTTACCCCTGTCCTTGAATTTCTTTGGTAACCTCTCTAGATGCAACTTCCAACACATTGCCTCCTCATGTACTTTCTTCTTGCAACGAGAACATGTAGGCTTCTCTTCTTCTTTTCCCTTCGACTGTTTCTCGAATTTATGAGACTTTGCTTTGCTTTTACCACCAGTTCCCTTGGCCTTCTTTTGATCTTCATACATTTCTTCCATGATGACCTTAATTTCCATGAATGTGGAAAAAAATGCCTCTTCTGTACTGAAAGGATTTGGATCATAAGAATCCTTATCTTTTGTTGAATCCATTTCTACTTTCGAAATGCACACCTGAACCAATCTCAAGAATATACTCTTCAAGCGATCCTTCACCAAGATTGAATTTGTAAGAATTCACTTACAAATATAAGTCAAACCAACTCGGATACCAACTTGATCCGAAAATCCTTATATGTAAATTAGTTCTTAAGCAGATACTAAACATCCCATAAGATTCGGGAAATTAAAATCATTATGACTATTTGCAAAATATCATGTGAAAACACTTATTTATCTAAAACTTCATCGACTGATAGATAAATTGTAGAAATAATGAGTGCCAAAATAAAGAGAAATTCAAACAATAAAGAACAGGGCTCATTACATAATTTGATAATGGAGTTCACCCATCTTGGGCTATGTCTCTGGGTCCACTTCCAAATAGTGAGACTGCTCTATTAATTCTCAAATGACTGATACAATGATGACTTACAATGGAAAATTTGAAGACACCCTTCAATTTTGCTTCTCAAACCCAAAAACAAAGGTTACCATTGAATTCCTCTCAAAAATTTGAGAAGAATGAGTATAAACTTGACTATGTTCTAAATAGGTTCCCAAAGGACCCCTTTGGCACGTTAAATGAAACTATGGCTCTCATACACAACAAATCATAATAAGATCTTCATACACAGTACTTTAGCACATAACCAACATCACCATCATATTCCTCTTGAAAAACTGAGAAAAATGAGTATAAACACTCTATACTTCTCTCAAAGAGTCCCAAAGCCCAAAATCTCATGAGCATAAATTATTGGCATGCAAATCGATGCAAACCCCGCTCTTGGCACAAAAATCCATGTCAAAATGAACCAAGTACCGATTTCTTGGCATGAAAAATCATGTGTTTGTGCAATGGAAAACTTCTTGTTTATATAGGTGGAGTTCGAGGGGTGGAACCCCACCCACTCCACTATATTCCCAGATTAGCATTAAATTAAACTTAAATAACATTAATCTGGTTCGTTATAACAAATATAACCATTGACACATTGGTTTGAGATTATGTTTAAGGCGTTGGAATATTCTTGGAATATTCACCCAAAGGTCACAGGTTCAATTTTCGTTGGCCTAACAAATTTTTGGATAAGGCCATATTGGCTTTCTCGAAGGTGCCACATGGCATCACCTGATTGGTCCATGTGTGCCACATCACTTTCCAATTGGACACCACTTGGAACACCTTGACTGGTTTCGTACTGTATAGCCTGTTGATTGGGTTGGCACGTCATCCATACAAATTCCATGTGGCAGTCAATTACTGGTCCAAGTGGGTGCCAAATCGACCGAATCTGGGTGACACATGGTAGCCCCTCATATTTACACATCATCATGCTGATGTCACGTGTCCATGTGTCACTTTATGAGCTTTCCATTTGTCATACAGATGCTGACATCATCCTTCCACATCGACTGTATGGAAGGACACGTGTCATTCTCTGATTCATCCAATTCAATGTACAAATGGCCATGTGGCAGCCTGTGGGCCTCCCACATGTCCTTCCCTATTTGACTTTTTGTATGTTGGTCAAAATCTTCAGAACATCATAACTTCTTCATACAACATCCATTTAAGGAGATTCACGTGCTGTTGTAAAGATCTCATCGAGCTCTACACAATGAAGTCATTTTCATTAGCATTTGAGATGATCAATTTTTTAGTGTTCCAGATCCTCCTGGATCACCTAGAATGCTCTGCTCCAGTAATGTTCACTCTGCAAGAGGCTTTCCAATCCCTTCTATAAGCCTCACGAACTCGATCTGAATGACCTGCTCAACCCCAATCATAGAGGTCCTCATGGGACGACTGTTGGATGTCTAGGGGGGCCTCGCAGGACACCCAATACACAACCCACATGGATGCCCTCAACCATGGTTTCTCTGTAACCCTCGTGACACCTATAAAATTATGGATCAACCTCTTTCAAAAAATCTTCGCAAACTTCCCGTGAAAACCTCAAACTGAATCTCTAATGGAAATCCTAGGTGGACTCCCCTCTTGTCTAGCTAGGGTGGATATTGCACCACTGAAACTAAATTGTAGTAATGGAAGGGTTTTTCTAAACCCCGACGAAACAATGGCTCCAAGAGCACTCCAAAATGATAGATCAAATCATAATGCTAAAGAGAGGGGTTACCCCTCTATTTATCCTTCCTTTGGGCCTTTTATATCTTTCCCTTTTTTGACCAAATCAAACCCTCACTTTATTTTCCCTCCAATTTCATTTAAATATAATTATTTATTTTTATTTAATGTCACTTTACGATATGTCCTTCCTTTAACCTAGTGACACCAAATAAAACTCCTTGAATCCCTTATCCTTGTTGGCTATAGCCTACGAGAGTTGTATAGGCTATTAATCCATCCTCTGTCATGATCAATTGGAAGGGGACATTAGAGTCCTCCCTTCCCAAGATTGCTTGTCCTCAAACAACTCCAGATCAGGGTGTTGTAAGATATTCTCTCCTTCCCAAGTAGCATCTTCTACAGGAAATCCTTTCCATACAACCAAGTACTCTCGAATGATTATGTTTCTCAACTTCCACTCCCTGAAATAAAAAATCCTCTAGGGAGCTAGAACCAACTGCCCTTCCTCATATAGTGGAAGGTGTTGTGGATATTTCTACCCAACTCTCTTGATCAATCTGTAGGGTCCATAAAAGTGAGGCTTCAACTTCTTTGCACCACTCTTCTTCAGTGACGAATGTATGCAAGGTTGTAACCCGAGAAATACTAGGTCCCCAAAATCAAAGTTGCATCCCACCCTGTGCCTATCTGAATACATCTTCTATTGATTTTGAGCGGCAAATTCTCCTTCAGGACTCTCAAGATGTCATGGATTTCCTGCAACCAATATTTGGCCTTGGGAGCTCTTCTCTCCCAAAATTCCAAATCCCCAAAGGATGGGGCATTATAGCCATGCAATGCCCTGAATGGGCTCATCCCAATGGACATGTGATGAGTGGTATTGTAATGATGATCCCCGCGATGCAACCAATTTTTCCATGCCCGCTGCTACCCTAACACATAGTTCCTTAGGTACCCCTCAATCCATTTGTTTACTATCTCAGTTTGCTCGTTTGTATGGGGGTGGTAGTTAGTGCTAGGTCTCAACTCTATCTCGGACAACCTGAACCACTCCTGCTAAAATGAGCTGAGAAACATGTTATCCCAGTCACTAACTATGTTCCTTGGAAGACCATGTAGTCTGAATACCTCCCTGAAGAATATATTTGCTACCTGAGATGTGTTGTACTTTGAAGGAATGGTAGAGAAGTGTGCATATTTAGTCAATTTTTTTACTACCACGTAGATACAGTCCTTTCCCTGCACCTTTGGAAACCCTGTAATCAAGTCCATGGAAATATTATCACACTTCTACTCCGGAATTGGAAATGGCTGAGGCAATCCCATAGGATGTGTAAATTATAACTTGCTCTACTGGTAAGTCATGCACTCCCTCACATGACAAAGTACATCCTCCTTGAGACCCTTCTAGGAGAATCTCTCCCTCGCCTTCATGTAGGTCTTCAGATACCCCTGGTGCCCTATCAGTCGTGTGTCATGTACTTCCCTCAAAATATTATCCTTGAGTTTGGACTTAGGGATAAGATAGATCTTATCTTTGTAGTAGATGACGTCATCCACTACCCTATACCTGTCATCCTAAATACTACCCTCCATCAACTCACTTTCTACTGAGATATTTGTCATGGAGAAGGTTGCAGGTCTCCTGGATAAAGTGTCAACAAACTATGTTCTTCTTCCCCTTTACATACTCAATGTAAAAATCATATGCCTTCACCTTAATCACCCATTTTCGTTGCCTCTCATTCTAGTCCCACTGCTCCAAGAAATATCTCAAGTTGTTGTGGTCAGTCCTAACCACAAAGTGTCCGCCTACTAGGTACAATATAAACTTGGCCAATGCATGCATGATGGAAAACATCTCCTTATCATAGATTGGATAGAGATTATTTGACCCTCTTAGCTTTCTACTCTCTAAATCTATTAGGTTCGATTCTACATCAATACTGCCTCTATCCCCTCACTAGATGCGTCACACTCCAAGACAAAAGATTGCATGAAATATGGGAGTTCTAATACTGGGAAAGTGCTCATCACCCTCTTCATTATGTCAAATTCTACCTGTGTGCTCTATGACCATTGAAACACCCCCTTCTTAGTGAGGTTTGTCAATGGCACAACAAATTGTGAAAATCCTTTCACAAAACACCTATAATAGTTTCATATCCCAAAGAATCCTCTCAAATCTATGAGTGATATGGGGGTGGGACAATACAAGATTGTCTGGATTTTCTCTTGATGCACCTTTACTCCCTCAACACCAATCACATTCCCCAGATAGAGGATCTCTATCAACCCAAACTTGCACTTTGCCTCCTTAGAAAAAAGGGACTGCTCCTCCATAATGGTGATAATCTCGTCCACATGCTTTAGATGTTCCTCCCACATCCTATTGTAGATCAAAAGATTCTCAAAGAGCACCAGTAAGAATTTCCTCAACTGTTTGTTGAAAATATAGTTTAGGAATGACTGAAAGGTGGTTGGTGCATTAGTCAACCCAAAGGGCATGAATAGAAACTCATAGTGCCCATCGTGACACCTAAAAGTTGTTTTATGAATAACCGCCTCTCTGACCTGAATCTGGTGGTATCATGACCATAGATCAACCTTTGAGAACTACACTACCCCAAGCAACTCATAAATCCTAGGTATTGGGTATTGGTTTTTTATGTTCTTCTTGTTCAATTCTCTGTAGTCTATACACATCCTCATAGTTCCATCCTTCTTCTTTACCGGTACAAATAAAGAAGTAGAGGGACTATAACTAGGCTTGATATGTCCCATCTCCAGCAAATCCTTTATGGCCTTCTCTATTTCATCCTTGAACCTCTTCGAATGTCTGTAGGGTGTGGTGATTATAGGCTTCGACCCCTCTTCTAGCTCAATGACATGCTCAAATACTCTATCAGTTGGTCTCCCTATTGGCAATGGTTCAAACACTATTTCATGCTTTCCAAGAAATGCTTGGATATCCACATGGTAATGTTGGCCTTGTGATGGATTTTCCATGGTGATCAAGCACTATGTTGTGTAAGACATGTCCCCGTGTCTAAAAAGGGCCTCCATGCATTGGTTAGACACTATCCTGGAGGAACTTGTCGACATACCTCTTAAGATGACTCGTTCTCCACCCTTTTCCTAGAATTTCATCCTCGTGTCCTAATAATTCATGCAGATATCTACTGATGAGTACAACCACTGAACTCCTAGCACCACATGAGTATCTGCTAAATCTACAACATAAAATTCATCTATCAACATATAATTACCCAATGTTACTTCCAAGCCCTTAATCCTATGAGTACACGCCATATTGTACCTATCTTCTACTAGCACATTAAATCCTTCAAAGTCCTCTACAGGGATTTATCTCCTGGTGACAAGTGCAACATCAATTAACTTGTGGGTGCCCTCACCATCAATCAATGTTGTAACCCTCTTCCCTTGTAAAATTCCTCTAACCCTGAAGGTGTAATATTTAGGAACTCTTGAAAGTGTGGCAATGGTCACTCCCTTGGTGATATCCTACAATGTCGCCTACTCTATAGCATGTGATGGCTCACCACTGTCCTGTCCAATTCCCTCATCATCACCATCATCCTACTCATTGGAAATTGCCTCAATATAATGGAATTTACCTTTTCCTATACATCTATGGCATGATTCCCACGACTCCTTACAACTGCAACAAAGCTTCTTCCTCCTTAGTTCTCTCTGGGTTTCCTCATCCAACCTGTCTTTCCATGTCCATGTCTTCTGGGGATGTTTTGACACCTGACCCTTCTGTGGGATAAATGTTTTTTCCGATGTCTTCTTGGGGACAATGTCTGCCATATCCTAGGTCTTCATGATAGCCTCTTGTAGTGTGTTTGGTCTGAAATCCTTCACCCAACCTCTTAAGGGTTCAACCAAGCCCTTTGTGAATAACATCACCAGTCTCTGCTTGGAAAAATCATTTACCATGACTGCCATTCATTATAACTTTGTGACATAGGCCTCTAGTGTACTTGTCCTCATCGGTTGTGCCAACTCCCTAAAGTGGATCTCAGGGTCCTTCCTATCGAACCTGTCCCTTAGCCTCTAGGTGAAATCCTCATATGATGTGATGTTGGAATGTACCAATGTTAATAGCCCATGGTATCACCACTCATGAGCCTCTCCATCCAAGTGTAGAGTGGAAAAATTGATTTCTTCTGCCTCTGTCATCAAGTTAAGCTGGAAATAAGTGTCCAATTTATGTACCCATGCTCGTGCTGTTCATCTATTAAATCCATCAAAAGATAAGATTGTCATCTTTCCCAATTTGCGCAAAAGGTCAAAATTTTGCTGACTTTGGCCCATCCTAGGCCTATTCCTCATCCTGAGGTTGCAATAGTCATTGTAAGATAGGGTTTCCTAGGCTCCTTCTTCTAGCAGCTGATACTCCCTAAAGTGGGAGTTCATTTCGTCAGTCGGCCCTGGTTTTTCTTGTGCTCCTCTAGGATGCTCCTCAAGGAATGGCAGAAATAATGGTATGGTACTTTTCTTCTACCTACCTGGAAGACACTCTATGTCGGAACATAGGTATTACTCCCTTCATGAGTCCTACCACCTCTATGGCTAGCCTCTGCATGGTTTCCATTGGTACCTCCCTCGTTTTGGTTTTCTTGGTTATCGAAAAAGAACTATGTCAGGAATTGTGTTAATTGTTGTTTCCCATTAGCTATGCTTTCCAACAACTGTATGGTCCTATCTTTATGATGATTCCCCATAACTCCCTCTAATTCTACCTCTTATATACCTTGATCCTGGGTGGGTCGTTTCCCTTGTCCTTTAGTTTTCATTGGCATCAATGCCTCAAGAAATCATAGGATAGAAAGATCACCAACTATGATACCACTGTAGTGTCCCCAACTAGGTTAGGTGAGGATTTTATGTTTAATATCCAAAAAAATGTTATTTCTCCTTGTGTAAATGTGTCAAATATTTTGCATTAAATCTTCTCTTAACTTCTTACAAACAATTTTTTCTATTAGGAATATTGTTAAACATATTGCATGCATCCATTACATAGAAAATAGAGAAAATAACCATGGAATCTTATTATGGTATGAAACCCACAAAATCTCAGCAATACAAAGATATCTAAAGGTTGTAATAGCAGCTACAAAATACTCCTAAACACACAGGTCTAATGGCTTCCAGGCAGCTGCAAAATCTACTAACAAAAACAATACAAATAAAACCTGGAATGATGCCAATATATGATGTCCAATGCTTCAAATCTCTCCAATCCCTACAATGCTATTCTCCAGTAATGTCTTCTCTGCAAGCGACCTTCCAATCCCTTCTGTAACCCTCTCAAACCCAATATGAACGGCCTATTGCAACCCTAATCGCAAAGGTCCTTGTAGGATGATTTTTGTACATCTAGTGAGGCCTCACAGGACACCTTGTACACAACCCGTGGGGATGCCTTCAACCACAGATTCTCTGTAACCCTCGTGACATATGAAAAATTTCGAATCAGCTCTTCCGGAAAACCTTTGCAAAGTTCCTGCATAATCCTCCAACTAAATATAAACCTCCAATGGAAATCCTAGGTGGACTCCCCTCTTGTCTAGCTGGGGTGGATATTGCACCACTGAAACTAAACTGCAATAGTGGAAGGGTTTTTCTAAACCCCAACGAAAAAATGGCTCCAAGAGCACTCCAAAATGAGATATCAAGTCATAATGCTAAAGAGAAGGGTTATCCCTCTATTTATCCTTCCTTTGGGCCTTCTAGATCTTTCCCTTTTTTTGACCAAATCAAACACTCACTTTATTTTCCCTCCAATTTTATTTAAATATATATTTTTATTTTTATTTANGAAAGATCACCAACTATGATACCACTGTAGTGTCCCCAACTAGGTTAGGTGAGGATTTTATGTTTAATATCCAAAAAAATGTTATTTCTCCTTGTGTAAATGTGTCAAATATTTTGCATTAAATCTTCTCTTAACTTCTTACAAACAATTTTTTCTATTAGGAATATTGTTAAACATATTGCATGCATCCATTACATAGAAAATAGAGAAAATAACCATGGAATCTTATTATGGTATGAAACCCACAAAATCTCAGCAATACAAAGATATCTAAAGGTTGTAATAGCAGCTACAAAATACTCCTAAACACACAGGTCTAATGGCTTCCAGGCAGCTGCAAAATCTACTAACAAAAACAATACAAATAAAACCTGGAATGATGCCAATATATGATGTCCAATGCTTCAAATCTCTCCAATCCCTACAATGCTATTCTCCAGTAATGTCTTCTCTGCAAGCGACCTTCCAATCCCTTCTGTAACCCTCTCAAACCCAATATGAACGGCCTATTGCAACCCTAATCGCAAAGGTCCTTGTAGGATGATTTTTGTACATCTAGTGAGGCCTCACAGGACACCTTGTACACAACCCGTGGGGATGCCTTCAACCACAGATTCTCTGTAACCCTCGTGACATATGAAAAATTTCGAATCAGCTCTTCCGGAAAACCTTTGCAAAGTTCCTGCATAATCCTCCAACTAAATATAAACCTCCAATGGAAATCCTAGGTGGACTCCCCTCTTGTCTAGCTGGGGTGGATATTGCACCACTGAAACTAAACTGCAATAGTGGAAGGGTTTTTCTAAACCCCAACGAAAAAATGGCTCCAAGAGCACTCCAAAATGAGATATCAAGTCATAATGCTAAAGAGAAGGGTTATCCCTCTATTTATCCTTCCTTTGGGCCTTCTAGATCTTTCCCTTTTTTTGACCAAATCAAACACTCACTTTATTTTCCCTCCAATTTTATTTAAATATATATTTTTATTTTTATTTAGTGTCACTTTAGGATTTGTCCATCCTTTAAGCTAGTGACACCAAATAAACCTCCCTTGACTCCCTTGTCTTTGCCGACTTTAGCCTATGAGATTCATATAGGCTATTAAGTCGTCCTCTGACATGATCAATTGGAAGGGGACATTACATCAACAACATAGTAAATATAATTGACTTGGAAAAGAGATTTCCAAAACATTGTCAAACTAATTGTTTTTTCAAAATAATACCACAACGAACAAATTTTCCAATCAAACAACCATAGTAAAAGAGGGGGACACAATTATCGATGGAAAGGTCTACACTCAACCGATACCTTGAATTGATGGAGGGAAAGGCACGTATCTCTCATTTAAGAAGTCACATCGCTCATTGTAAGGAAGGATTTTCATATAAAAAAGTGGGTTATGGGAAGCAAAGCTTCCCTTATCCTCATATGCATCAACCTATTACCTTGCACAAATTTGAATTTGTGTTTTGTATTTCTCATTATCACTATGGGATTATGGCTTCATGGCTCGACTCTTCTACATAATGTTCCTGGTATACCAATTCAAGCCCTTGTCTGGTAAATTATGGTAATTGTGTCTAGTTGTTGGTTATGGTTCTGTTTATTTTTTGTGGTAAGATTCCATCTTTATCTCCATTTGTTTTTGAGGATTTGTAAGTGAATGAGTTTGTTCCTACATTTAGTGTTGGAGAATTAGTTCATGTTTCAATTTCTTATTCTTGGGACTATGTTCCATTTTTGGATGATTTCTTGTAATATGCTGGACATTTTTCTCATACGAGTGATCTCTCTTTCGATCCTAGCCTATGTTAATATCAAATTGGATTTATTTGGATAAGGAATGAGTTCACTCTATGTTCTAGGTGATATGCCATTTCTTGTTCTTCCTTGTTTTGGTGCTCATATTTTCTAATCCCTGGACCCTTGTCGTTAGTTGGGAATCCTCTGTTCAACATATGTTTGGGTGATTCTCTCTATGACCGTTATGAGATAAGCATCTTCTTACTTTGGGTTTTGAGACACATGTGATTGGACCAAAGGCTTGACAATGTAGACAATTTTGAATTTCTCAATTTGCATTGGGAATTAGTTTGTTGTATTTCCCAGATGAATTATAGGTAACTTTAGAATATAAGGTGTGTGTGGAGTCATGATGATTATATTCAAGGAAATCAAATCTAATTTCTCACAGCTACAACAAAAATCTATGAGCAAGATCACCATGTTACTTCTCAAATAGAAACTATTATGGGAACCTTGGAGCAACAAAAGTGTCAGATCAATGTTTTGGAGGAAGAATGTAACTTGCTTCGAAATTCCTAGGGACATGAATAGGAGAAACAATAATGCAAAAGAATGTATCAAATTCTATCATTTTCAGAAGAAGTTGTTATTAATCTTTGTAATAAGAATATGCATATTACAAATGTCCCTTGCCCTTGGCCAGAATTCTAGACATAGCAGGATGTGAATTTTTGGGTGAATGTTATAAAGAATGTATCACCTTTATCATGTGAAGAAACAAAGAAAAATCATATTATTTATGCACCTAACAACTGAGAGATCCAAAGCAACTGATGATGTGTGAGGATTTCAATAGAATATTTAGGGATTTGGTCACTACTCCTTAACAATGCACGATGGTGTTAGCATGTGATTCAATAATAATGTGATTTGTTAACTAAGTGTGTTAGACGACTATGAAAAATAATCGCGTGTCATAGATAGTACACTTGGAAGAGATCTCCATGAATCTAGAAAGATGTCGATTGACCTCCACCCAAAAAGAGTGGAGAGAATAAAGGCCTGTCAATGCAAAAATATATATAAATAATAAAAATTCAAAGAATTCATAACAATGTCATATGGTAGGATCATAGTGACTATATTACATGTCTTACATCTACTTAAGCAAGAATATCCCTAAATTGTTATAGAATGTCACTGACACATCATGTCCTTTCGGTCCTTGAATACTAGTAGGTATTTTTTTACAATTTTGTCACATAATATCGATCGAGCAATTAGAGTTAACCCAACACAATATCGATCGAGATTTTAATAAACCCTCTAATCTGGATTTATAAATGGAACGAAATGAAATACATATTCATAACAAAGAAATACAAAGAGATACAATAAAACTTGACTTCTATTAATAAAGAGAACATGTTGAAACTGTAAAAATGCAGACTGAAACAAACTTGCTCAAATGGTGGCAGCTTATCTCTGAGAAGAGATGCGACGGCTACTCTCATTCGCAAGAAGATGAGTAAAATGAAACTCCAAATCCCTTTTTAACATAAAACATAAATGAGAAAACCCTAAACATCCAAAACCCTAACCCCGGGAGATGAAACGCCAAAAGTTTTGTGGGCCCTGATAGGGGTAGTTGATACGTCAACTTCCTGAGGGCGTAACTTTTGCATATGATATCCCTTTGGGGCACTCAATACACTGTTGGAAAGGTGTAACCGAGGAGTACATATTGTGTTTGGCCTAGCATCTGCCTTTGATTTCACAATAGACGTTGCCGAGCCCAAAAACCATCGTTTAGGGCCTCAAAATGGCCCCAGAAGTTTGGGACCCAAAAAAATGTAAAAAAACTACCAAAATAGAAACTGGTCTTTGAGCCAGTGGAATAGGTGGGTGGCCACAGATATCCACCTGGATCATCCTCGATCAACGTATTTTAAATTTTTTAATTAAGTGCCCGATCGAGCTTTCAAATAATCCTCAATCGAGCTATATAGCTAAATCGAGGGTTTGAAAACCTAAAATCCTACCCTCCCTTCTACAATATTGCAAATGCAACTTGCGGGAAATGAATCCCCTTCATACCTATCATCTCAAGTGAT
>ML830645.1:12257-24265 GCA_009831015.1 Picea engelmannii | reverse complement strand
GCAAGTGGATATGATATGGGAGAAGTATTGATGCAAGGAGGTAAGTGTTGGATCATGTTGTCATTGATGCCAATGGTTTGATTATTTGGGAGATTGTTGGATCATATGTCATTGATGAAAATGGTTTGGTTTGATTGATGTCAAGTAATTGATTGATATGATGCCCTTGATGAGAATGATATATGTCTAAGTGGAAACCAATTGATAAAGATGGATCATTAGTATGATGCATTGATGAAGATGGATCAATGAGTTGTCATTGATACATGATGTATAGTTTATATATATGATGTAGTGGTGAATTTATGCAAAGATTAATCATTATTATATTATCATGGTTGATAATATGCACAAATGGATGAACTCCAAAGTGGTCCCCTTATGGTGAAATCCCTCACGGGAAGACACTTTGCAGATTGAGTTATCCTAGGAGAATGGTTGGAGGACCCATGCTTGTATGTGGAATGATGAGATGAATATCAATGAAGTTGTTGGTGAAACTATCCTAGATGGATAGTGCTTGTCATGCCATTTCCGGTGGTATGTGGAATGTCACATAACTCCTCACGGTTTGAGAGTTATGGCCTTATGAAGTTGGAGGACCCCCATATGAAGGMTTGAAGCCCCCAAGGTCAAAGAAGTGAAAGTGCTTGAAAAGAAGAAATCATTATTTAAATGATAAAGTAAAATGAAAAAATAAAGATGGATTATTTAAATGATAAAGTAAAGTGACAAAATCAATAAGGAATATTTAAATGATAAAGTATTGGAGAACTTTCTATTCATGGAAAGTGGTTAACCCTAAAATAAGGAAAATAGGTTAAGTGACCTAGAAATGGGTTAAGTAACTTAAAAATGGGTTAAGTGACCTAGAATATTAAAGTATAAATAAGAAGCTAGGATCTCTTGTAAAATGTACATTTGGTGAGAATCCTTTTTGTGGATCAATGGAGAGTTTCTTGTGAATATCTTTTGGAGTATTGATGGAGATCTTCTTGTGAGAGCATCTTGTTGATGTGTATCTCTTGAGAATGATTGAAGATCTATTCTGAGGAAGAGAGTGAGAGGAGGATCTCATGACACATCAAAGTTTTGGGAATGTCGGAGATCTTGATGGAAAAATTCTCGGATTCACAGAAAACCCTATTTTCTGATGCCCACGCGGGCTGTCTGTGTATAGGGTGCGTGTACACATAGGCCAGCTGTGTATAGGGTGAGTGTACACACGGGCTGACTGTGTACAAGGAGCATGGACTGAATAACCTCATGGAGATTTGTGTTTGAGCTGGTGCCAAGCTCTTGGATGATGAGGCAGGTTCCAGATCTACATTCTATGGCCTCATATCTATCACTAAGACACTGGTATGGCTACATTATTGTCTTGATATATACTAGTGTTTGATATGTTGTGAATGATTAGGGAATTGTTGGTATGGCTTCTATGATGTGGCTCAGTTTGGTTGATTTGGTTGATGGAGTGAGAAGCACTCTTGTGATTCAGTAGTGACATGATTGCTATGGTATACTAGTTATTTATACATGATTGAGATAACATTCATATTGATTTATTGTGGAGCATGAGCAAGCTATTGGAGAGATTGGATGTGTTGTGACTGGCTGTGGGTTAGTTTGGACAGTGGAATACATAAGAGAAAGTGATTGTAGGTTGTAGAGGATCTGAGCATGTGAAGCAAAGCAAAACCCTAGTTGCTCAGAAGCATACACTTGTTACATCATACACTAGCCGCGTTCACACGAGGGCTATAGTGAGCCAGGGAACGTACACATGCATGCTGCACTACTGACAGGTCACGTACCTGTTGACAGATTGATATCTATTGAGGATTTTTGCCTCATCTCAGTTGGTGTTGAGAATGTAAGCTGAGTCTTGCATATAGAGCTAGTGCTCTTGTAGAGTTGTACTCTATTTAGTTGTTGCTGATAAACCCCAAGGATTGTAGTCCGTAATAAAAATAAAATTGTACATACATCTTGTGTTCTTTGTGTCCATTGTGGTGATGACTTGTTGATGATATATTGTTGATATATGTTGCTGATATGTGCTCACATCTAACTGGTTATAAATGACAACAATGGGTAATGAATAAACGTTGAATTCTAATTGATGAGTTTTTGTGCAAGAGGGAAGTTTTGGGAAAAAGAGCCCCACACTCATTCACCCCCCCTCTAAGTGTGGTAGGTGTGTCCAACAGTAAGATGGTATGCTGTCATTCTGAGAGTCCTGATATAACCTACGCATGATAAGGACCTATACACTATGTTTGAAGCTATTAGGAAGTGGAAGAACTATTTGATGGACAAGGAAACCATTATACACATTAATCACCAACCACCACAATATTCATTGGCCTGGAGTAATTTTAAACAAACTAGACACTACAAGTGTGTGGAGTTTTCACATTATTTTCATGTAGTCATAAAATATAAGAAGGGAATCACTAATAAGTTGGAAGACATGCTTTTAAGGCCATACACATCCAATATTACAATATTGAGAACTCTTATGCGCATGGATACTTTTACTAATGATGCATAGCAAGAGGCATACATAGAAGATGAGGACATTAGCCTTATTGTCACCTTCTTCTACATGAATTTGGTCCTTGTCGATCCTGAAATATGCTAAGTTATAAAGTATCTCTCTTTCTCTCTCTCTCTCTTTTATATCTATTCCTACGCTTAGAAATAATTTCAATATGTGGTGGGTTCATGAGTTATATTGTAATTTCCCCTACCCTCAAAGTGCACCTTCCTATTATGCTCTTGCCAAAATGCACCCACACTTAGAATTTTCTTCAAGTATTTTGTGGGTTTGCGAAATATTGTTTCGTAAGTATAATTCTCCACTATCACCAAAATTCTCATCAATATTCTGCCACCTTCATTTTACACTATACTTAGAATCTGTTTTTCAAAGAGGGTTGATTACCTTTTCATCTCATATCCAAATCTCTGTCCTTTCGCTTCAGGACACTTGTCGTTTTTGAGACTTCACTTCCTTTTCAATACTTTAACACTTGGCCGTTTTAAATTTCAACCGTGGAAGTGGAGATATTTTCATAAATCTCTTGAAATATTTTTCTCTCCATCCATTCATATGCTTTTGAGTACTTAGTCATTTTCAAGAATTTCTACCATGGGTCCACGGGATTTGGTCTTATTCCATAATTTCTTTATATTTCTCCGTTGCATAGTTTCTCCATGGTGAATACTCATTATTTTCACGTTCCCCAAGTAACATTAAATGCTAAATATTATGAAGAGTAACAAGTGGTTAAGTATCAAAGCATGCATTTAATGGTGATTTTATTGATACATCCTTAATAAATTCAAATTAATTTCACCTTAATCATTGTTTCGAAAGAAGAGCTTCAAGGTTTATTATGTAAAAATAATTTCTTTGATAATAGCATTTAGAAAGACTGTACATAACTCACCAACTCTTTCAATGCGATGGCCATAAGAAAATAAATCTTTTGTGGAGACACTCTAAATACATTTACATGAGAAGATCCAAAATATCACTGGTCAAGAGCTTGTAAGCACTATTAGGGATTGTTAAGGCATGGTGTTACCCGAAAGTTCTCGACGCTACAGAACTAATTTTATGGTGCACAAATAAGTACGAGAAGAATCAAAGAATCATTCAATTGCAAGGACAATCCCCAATTTCCCTTGGACCATCTACTTTCAAAAATATGTTGAATTTACCTGAGATGACAATGATATTCAAATTTGATGAAGATAAAGAGTTTCTAAAGAATAGAAATGGAGGTAGGTACTTATTGTGGCAATATCTGGAAGATCTGACAACAATGCTAGAGGATTTATCGATTATACAGGTTAGTAAATTGAGAAAACCATATCAAGAAATGGCATGGATTCTAGTTAGGGTTCTTGGGAGAGAGTCAACATATACAGTTCCTCATCTGGTTCTTTATATTTTATATTTTTCTGTCCAAGAAAAAATGATTTTTGACTAGTTGAAAATCATCTCTTCGAAAATATCACTCTAGTTATCAAATTTTAGAAAGAACAAGAAGTTATTTATGTCTTGATACTTAATATGTTCCATCGCATACTGTCATATATTTGAAGGTTTACATTTAGCAAAACAAGTTAATTACAAGCTAGACCATGTTCAGACATGGTACCTTTCTCTTTGGAAGCAGAAGGAAATGTACCACTTTTATGAAGTATATGATGTGTTTGTTTTTTCTTTCAAGAAAATCATATTTGGAAATGGTACTTCAAGACTATCATTAGATGCAACAATATTTTTAGAAAAAAGGGGAAGTTTCGAGGAAAATGAAAATTACATCATTAGATTTTTTTTCTCTAGAAAATCCCCAATTTATCTCCCATTTATGTTCTAGATAAAATGTTTGTGATAGAGGTTTGCACAAAATACATATTTTGGGCCTGTTTCTTTTATGAGAGAAAGAAAAAAAATTCATTTCCCTACCATGGAATATTGGTGAAAATACACTAAAAAATGCTTCAAAATATTGATGAATATGCAATCCAGTTTGACCAGTATAATATGAAAATGGAAAATCAAATAAAAGGGTTCGACCCTAATCAATGTTTTATGAATCACATGACTTATGTTGGTTTTAGTGTATCATATGAAAATGCATATTTCTTCATAGAACAAGAAGACAATTACAACAACCCTGAAGCAATTCCAGTGGGAGACCTTGAAATTATTGCTAACACAAATTAATCACATAGACAACATGGAAGGGTTATTAATGAAGAAAGAACAAGATCTCAAAATACTTCTTAGAGAAGCATCACACCCGATAAAAATCCCCAAGTTATAATTCAAGACAAAAATAAATCTTTAATTGAAAATTCTAGTGATGAAGATGACCATGATTCTCTGAAAAAGAGTCTTGAAAGACCTCACAAGCTCACAAATAATAGTAAGAGAAAAAGATAGGAAAATCAACCAGAAGTGGGTGAACTCATACCTGATGATGATGATTCCCTTTAGGATGTGGATTTATATGCGAATATTGAAGACAAATAATTTCTATACAAAGAGAAAAGGATCCAAGAAAGTAAAGAAATTGCAGTGGAGTTGGCAACACAAGAACCAGTCTTCTACGAAGAAGAATCCTTAACTCTTCAAAATGATTTATTTGAAAAAGAAACCAAGAAGTTAGTTTTGGAAATATTTAATTCAAAAGGAAATAAGGTTCAAGGAAAAACAAATTCAAAATTTAATTTGAGTGGAGTTTTACCTTAAAAAGTTGCCAAGATTCATAGGGCTACCGATGATGCTCTATAGATGTCAGTTGATGAAATGGAAGAAAAACAAATTATGCTTAAACAAAGGGTTAAACATATGGAATATAATTGAATTCCACCCCTATATTTGCAAGTCCTATTGCCACTATTCAACCTGGAAAAAGTCATAACAAAACACCATAATCAAGTTCGAAGCTAAATGGAACACTAATTCAACATGCTGTGGTTAGACGCTTTGTAGGAGAAAATATGAAAAATAGAATATCTCTTATATTAGAGGTATGGGATATGACAAGTAGATTTGTTTCTTTAGGTTCCAGGATTACTAGTTTAAGAGAGTACCTCCAGGCTAACCTCAACAATGACGAAGGTTTCTACAAGAATGTTGCTATCACATTTGTCTTGAAAGTTTCTAGAATGAGTGAAATGAAAAGGAAAAGGGAAGATTTACCATCCCCTACATGAATCAAGCAATGGAAAACTTGTTGGCTTAAACAAATTCAAGTTTTAAAAGAAATATTGGCTAATGTTGACTTTCTAAGTGTAAAAAAAGGGGAATTGTGTTTTAAATTGATTGAGTTAGATTTATCAGGAACTACTGGAGAATTCCTATATCCTAAACTAATTATTAATTCCATGTTTTTGATGAGGGAGAAATTTCAAGAACACCTAAAATATTAAAAGGTGTACCAACAAAAAAATTCAATAGTATGACTGAGTACATGGAACATGAAGTAGAAAGTTGGCTTGTAAGTTATGTCAATTAAAGTGAAGATACTGAAGACACGCTTCACCAACTTTAAATTGATTTAAGAGAATTAGAAGGTACATTATTTTATATCAAATTCAGACATGAAATAATAGTTGCACCAATCAAAGAATATATCAAAAATTGGTTAAAGCAACATTTAATCAAGATAACTAAAGAGGATCAGGTGGAAGCAGTTGGTACCGGTCATGAAACTGCAATCCAAGAAAATATAAAAGGAATAATGAAAAACAAATAGAGGAGAGAGAACACCATCACAATGAGTAATATAGATCACATTCTTCCAAATTATTTTCTCTTCCGCTTAGAAATTATCCAGTTGTGTTTTATCTGTCCTAAGAAAAACATAATTGATTTTTTGATATTTTCTTTTGTTCTCCTTTTAGGTCATTCCTTGTTCCTATATTTCATTTTATGGTCCATGGGAGCCCAATCCCAGTCCAAATTTGGACGAATACATTTTATTTTCTTAGACTATCAAAAACTATTATTTTTTTTGAAAATTTCCAAGAGAACTACTTCAAGGATAAACTTTAATAATATATTTTGAACTCTGGGTTTTGAACATTGTATATTAAAAATTTTCCTATCATATTCTATCCTATTTTTAATGAAAAGACTCTTTTAAAGTTCTCTCATATGTGGGCCTTTATCTTTATTTCCTTGAATGTGATCGAAAATATTGAATACTGTGATGGATGTGAGATTCATTTATCTTTTCTATAATTGTTATTTGTTTATGTATAATATTTTTGAAAATATTATATTTTTATGAGTGAAGATTCCTCGTCCTATTCTCATGAATTGTTTGGTGTATGTATACTATTTTCAATCAAAACTATTTTTATTTATTTGAGTAACAAATATTTGGAGATTTCTATTTAGCACTCTCCCATTTTTAATGTTATCATCCCAATATATTTAATATAAATATTTAAAATAATTTACAGAGGAGTACCACCTCTAGAAAACTGTAGGGGGGATAATTATATCCTCATGAGGTTGTTTTTTGGACCTTAACAGATATAGAATTTAACCTTTTTTAAGACCATTTTAGGGAGAACAAAAGGCTAGTTTTGTAGACCAGAATTCTAATGGCCCAACCTCAGCCAAATAAAACCCAATTACAAGCTGGTCTTGGAAATCAAATGAGTATTCTTCATAAATTGTACGATTTTACATTGAAAACAACCAAAACTCATGAAGAACTTGAAACATTGTGGGAAACCTTATCCCGTGAAGAACAAAGACAGATTGCAAGAAGAAAAAGAAGACAAGATATAAATTGAAGCTAAAATCATATAAGGTCACAATAATAAGAAGTAAAAGTAAACAACTCCAAATTCCAAAAGTGGGATTGGCCAAATATTCATCACTGTGACCACTTCCTCAACCACTGGATGAATATGATGTGAGAAAACATGCTATAAAGGCACATCACCCCCCAAAAGAGGAGTGGCATTGGATGAAGATTGCATCGACATGACCACTTCACCAACCAAAGAATGAATAGATTGTGGGGAAACCAAATAATAATCAGAATCAAAAGAGCTTGTAGACATGGAACACAATCTTTGTGCGTTTGGAATGCCAGGGTATAGGTGAGTAAGGTGATCTCCCTTGCAAGGATTAAAATGTAACTTAGGCTTATGTCTTATCCATCTAGGTTTCTCAGCAGAATCAATTCCCACAGCATGACTAGAAGTGGTTGGTTGCTTGTCCTCAACATGACTCGCGGAGGTTGTTAACAACTCTCCAACATGACTAGCATAGGTTTGTTTTTGAACTCTAGTATGACTCAAAGGGACTAGGTTTGTGCCCCCAACATGACTTGCAGTGGTTGGTTTCTCATCTCAAAGATGATTTGGAGAGGTTGGTGATTAGTCGATAACATGGCTCATAGAGGCTAAAGACCTATCGCCAATATGAATAGTAGTGACCAGAATTTTTCCCCTAGCATGACTTGTAGAGGCTGTGTTCTTTCCCCCAACCTAACTTGTAGAGGATAGGTGGTGGTATTCAACATGAATTGCAAAGGTTGACAATATATATCCAACATTAATCATAAAGTTTGGTGATTTATTCTTCTTATTCTTCCTCTTTCTATTTCGTTTAGACTTTTAGTTACTAGTAGCTAGACTTTCACCAGAGAAGGAAGAAGGAGGCAAAGAAGAATTTGTTAATGAAGGAAAATCAACATGATGCCCATGACATAAGGTGCTTAAATGATAAGCGTCAAGAGAATTAGGGACATTTGGGATGGTACCCAACCAAATCGGTAGTCCCACATTCAACCCATGAATGTACAATGTGGACATCAAAGGGACACCAACATTTCCAAAGAAAGGAAAAGCACAAGAATCCCCTTGAGAAGGGGTTCCTTGGTTGGTATTGTCAGTAAATTTGGACATGAAGATCTTATGCATAGGTTATTCCCTTTTAGGATCATTCAAATCCGTAAAAGTCTCAAACACTAACTCTGGTAAATCAGTGGTGTACAAATATACGCCTATAAGGAGGTAGCTCCACGTTTCTAAGTGGAAGACCCAAAAGTCCTCATGACTAGTGAAGTAGGTGGTCTACCACCTTAGGTCAAAGACCAAAATTAATGACTAACTAACTCACTATGGAAAAATAAGGAGCATAGATAACACCACAAAAAACTCCCTAAAGAAAAATCAAGAAAACTATAGGAAGAATAGTTACACCAACCAACACTAGAGAAACTTACCGGTGTAAGTGTAACTCGAACATAGAAACACCCTCTGAGTATACTCTGTGGAGAGTGGTATGAAGTCTATACTAGGTACCATGGTATGCCCCCAAATTCACCTATGTAAGTACCTATAAAAAGGAAACTAATTTTCTAGCTCACAGTCAGTCACCAAGCGGGTATAGTTGAAAATCAGGAAAATCATATGAGCAAGATAACTATATCCAAAGCCTTTCGAGGGTATTAGAAGAAAATGGTCTAGAAGAAAACTGAGGATCTTGAACGGATTTGAGGTCCATGAAGCTCCGTAGTCAAATGAAGTCAGTGGAATCCTAAGAATAACCCTCAAAATACAATCCCCACTATACTTAGTCTGACTTTGGAGGGGCTATCTCCTCTGCCTTTCCTCACGTGACCTTGTGTTTAGCCCCTGTGTTAGAGGGGGGTCCTGGCTAAATTTTACGAAACTAGATTTTCACACTCCCTAACTCTGACTCTTAAATTTTTTAAGTGGGCTTGTATATTTTCCTCTCGACACCTAATCTAAGACCCTAAAGCCTAGTTTAGTTGGTGTACCCTGTAAATGAAAAAGTCTAATAGATTTTAACATTAAGCATCAATTTTAGTGGCTTGATTACTCAGGGGTGCGATATTGAAACTGATGTTGTTTGAGACTCTTGCAAAAATGAAAATTATAATAACACTCGAAAAGAAAACTTTACACCAATCCTTCAAATGAAAAGAGTTTCAAGAAACAATCTTTCAAACCTAAAGATGCAATCTTTTCTCCTTTCCATGAAAAATGCGCAATGCAACTTTCGAGTGAAAAAAAAGAAGCAATTGAAAGGATTTTATTTCTTATTTTTCTTTTGAAGTGCTTTCAATATGAGAATAGAATACAACCCTATGCTAATTCCTTTTTCTTTTTCAAATAACAATACAAAGCAATGCAAAGAAAGAAAGAGACCTAACTAGCATAAAAAATAGTTTTTATTTTTTCAATCAAACAAAAACTAAAAAAAGATGATAAAAGAAACTGTAGAATACATTGTTCATGCCCCCCCCCCCATTTTTCTTAAAATTCAACTCATGTTTCTTAAAATTCAAGCTAAAAATAAGCCAAAAATGCTTGGAAATATAGAAAGACAAAGAAATCTATACATGAGGGTTTCTTTGCAATTTCATAAACAATTTGAGCCTTGAGCCTAGCCAAACAATGGTAAACAAAGGCCTCTGGAACTCAGGAAGACTTAAGGAACCAAAGGTTTCCTAAAATAAAAAGGATTTTTTTTGCGAAAACCACTCAAGATGATAGACATGCGTGTTATGCACATTCAGACTGTGTATGTACACGGGATGTGTATATAGCATAACATGTATGTACGTGGTCTGGTTATAGAACATGGCACATACGTGAAGGAAAATTTTCAAAAAAGAGAAAGATTCAGGCAGACCACCCAAATTAGAGAAATTGGTAAGCACATGGAAGGTGAAAAAACACCCAAACATACTTAGAACACTAAAAACAAATAGGAATTCAATCCAAACAAAAATATCCTAACAAGGCCCTAGAGATACTCACCATTGGAGTCACCAATTCTGCTATGGGGAAAATCCCCCTAATCTGGGTCTAGCAACTAGGAAAATCCTTGACACCTTAAAAGAAAGAAAAGCTTTTATTCTACCTAAATACAACAAAACCTTATGATAATTAAGGGAAGACAAAGAAAATCAAAATGTGTACCTTAATTCATTACAGATATTTCTGATCCCTTCTGATTATTGTCCATTCCATGATTGTAGGCCTCCTCCCAAAGATATCATGAAAAAATGTTACAGAACAAACTATGACATCATATGCATAACTATTAAAATCATCTAAAGGGTTAGTTATTCATGAAAACATTCATAAACACAAACACATAGACATAAATATTTGGGACAAGAAGTTTTCTCTTTTATTAATAAAAAATTGGAAGTTACAAACTAAATTTTGTTGGTGTCGCTCCACGAACCTCGCCTAGTTTCCTCTATTTTGTCTCCAAGTGCACTATTCCTGATGTAATATCCTCACCACCAACATGCCAATATAAGGGAAAATGATGGATGGTATAAGGAGGATGGATGGAAGGGAATGTTGAGGATGAAACTTAGAGCAGAATGAAAAAGGCTTGGAATATAAGGGAGAAAATTTTCTAGAGTTCTCTTGCCTCTTTTTTGATATATCCAAATGACCCCCCCTAGGGCCCTTTTTGTATGAGAAAATGATGGTTAATTCATTTCCATAAGGGCTACAAGAGGTAATATGGTTTCAAAACCTAAGATAGCTCATAAACTCCATTGGAAAGCACCGATTTTATATTGTTTTGCAACTTTTTAGAGTACACACATGATTTTAATGCAATAAGCATATGTACAGAAGATTTGAGGTATGCATCTAGCGTATGTACATTCTCTGCATATGAAACAAGGCATGTATGCCATGCATTTTTGTTTTTTTTGAGAATAACTCCATCAAAAAGGGTTGGTAGATGTATGCTTGAGTGGGCTAACATCAAGGATGCATAGAAGTGGCATTTTGAGTTATAACAATCGGGTTGATTCTTCATCCTTTAGTAGGTTCAAAATAATTTGTACGGTACATTGGTTGTAGTCGGAGGGAGAAATTGAAATTTTTTTGAGCAATAAGAGTCACATAATTTTTGAATAGAAATCCATGAAATGATTTTTGCATGTTGGGTCAATAACTAGTCGGTTTCGTAGACTTCTTTGTTTGCTCTACCAATAATTGCCTTGTTGGACGGTAAGTCAAATTGTTCTACCACAACCACTAGTTGATTTGAATCTACTGAACTTATTATCAAACCCCAACAACCACGCTTCAAATTCTCTGTACTGCGAAAGAATTCAATACACATCCCTTTGGTGTAATTAAAAAAATAATGCAAGTATAATAAATCAATCGACACTTCTGTGACTATCAATTACACCTTATTGGCCTCACATTGCCTAGAAGAAGAACACATATGAATCAATACATCTTTGAACAGGTAACTTGTAGTAATGTAAGGTAGCTAGAGAGGTAGTGGGGGGGCCCAGAGGGCCCATAGTGATAATAGTGGAGGCCATTCAATTCATCCAGGAGGTCATCAATGATAGGAATGGAAAATTTGTCTTTAATGGTCAGTTTGTTGAGGGCATAGAAGTCAGGACACATTCTCCAAGAACCTTCTTTCTTCAAGACCATGA
>ML830644.1:41945-55614 GCA_009831015.1 Picea engelmannii | reverse complement strand
ATCAGGAAAATATGGGGATAATTGAATCAACAACAATATCACTACCTGCCAAAGAAGGTTGGACAATAGTTGAGAAGAGGAAAAATACATCACCAGAAATACAACCAATGATGACCAGAAGTCGATCCCGAAAGAAAAAATAGCTATGTGTTGCTTTTGTCAACTATTAGGTCGTCAATTTGTTCGAATTTATTCATGTAAGGAATCATGGAATGTAGTTTCTTTGGATAACTGGAAACATAGGAAAGTGAACTTGAAATCCGGTAAGATAAATTGGAAACTAGACTTGGGATCTTTTTTTCAGTGTACTTTTTGCAGGCAAGGTCGTTGACCTTTTATTATACAATCTTAACCGTTTATGTTAAAAAAAAAAAAAAATCTTAAAATATAAACATATTTTTTTATTTTTACAATTTAAAAAAAATTGTAATCCTATTAGTTAGATATTTGATCCTTTTCAATTTTTAATAAATTAAGGGTTAAAATTAATCTTTATTAGGATGATGATTATTATTATCATCTTATTAAGATCCTTTTAGTTTATCTAGCCTTAAAAAAAATCATAAGAAGTTAATTATTTTGTTTTAACATTTTATTTTTATGTTAAAATAGATTGGACAAAGTTTTCTAAATCTACATAGTTTTGATGAATTAATAAGTTAATACAGTTACAAATATTTTGAAATTTAGATATAATATTGGTATATTCAAGATATTTTAAGAGAAGGTGTTTTTTATCCTCCACCTTCTTAGTATCATAATATCATAAAGATGACTTTTTTTTTGTCTTGCTGTGTTTTGTGACTTGTCTGACCCTATGTTTTAATGTGGAGCTCGTGAAGGTTGTGTTTTGTGACTTATTCGACCCCATGTTTTAATGTGGAGTTCATGAAGGTTCGTACATATTTTAGCAATGTTGTTTTTCTTCTTTAAGCTAGCTATAACAAAAAGATGCTTTTGATCTTCTAAATTGGAGGGAATGGCCTCTTTATAGTATCTTAATTTTCTCTTATCCTCTATCTCTTTATCACACCACAATTTTTCTTTAAAATTATTTTTAATGGTATCAATATTTTGCAGAGTTACCTCCTCCTCTATTTTCCAATTATTTAGCCAAAACTTAACATCTTTATGCCAACTCTTCTTAAGTCACGAGTGGCATTCATGGAGTTTGAAGCATTCTTAGGAAGCCTCTTGTCTTTCATATTAGTTCTTGAATACTAATACATTAGGTACTCAGTCATACTCATACTCTCAATGAAGAAAAAACTAACTTATATTTTGAATTTGTGTAAAGAAAATGATTTGATACTTAAACCCTTCAATCATGTATTAATATGATTAATACAATAGTAAATTTGAAACACTTTTTTTTCCAAAGGGAAAATTTCTCCATTATATTGATATAATGTATTCTCTCAACATAAAATTTACAAAGCAGTTGAATAGTATGTCGATGAAGATAAGAAGAGGCTTTCTCCTATAATGGCCTCTCGACCAATAGTGGGAAGAAAGCTCAAAGATGGGAGATTGCCCAGAAATGAACAGGAGGGCACTGTAGAAAGGAGGGATACATAAATCTGCTAGATCAAGTAAGAGAGAGAGAAAGTGCAATGAAGATGATAAAAAATCTAGACTTATGCAGCCACAAAGAAGGTGAAGTAGGAGTTAAAAGAGTGACAAGAAATGAGTCGGGCCCTCATGCCCATCAATCCAGTGATTAAAAGATATGATGCCCACTTTTTTCTGAAGAGCTACCTTTGAAAGTTGATCTGCAAGAATGTTGTGCTCTCGATAGATGTGAAAGTAGCTGAGGTTTTTGAAAGCTAGTTGGAGGTGTTTGATTCTGTCTTTCCAAGTTGTGAGAGTAATAGCTTGGAGATCATACATGTTGTTTAACCACTCGATGATGGTCTTGGAGTCCCCGAGGATCTGGAGGGAGTCAATATGCAGTCTGGAGGCTAAAAATAGTGTGGCCCAAGCACCCAATAGTTCTGCCCTGGTGTTGGTGCCTAGGCCACAGTTGAAAGTCCATTTGTAGATAGAATTTTTTGTAATCCTAATCGGACCACCTGCGCCACTCTACTCACCATTTGATTGTGTAGCACCATCAAACCAACCAATTGGTATGTCCTCTAAGTCTGGAAACTTCTTGCTGCTCTGTGGTCTTGTTTTGTTGAAGTGAAGCTCATTCCATATTTTGAGAAAGCTTAGAGTATTGTGGATTGTTGCGCCAATAGAAGGAAGTCCATTTTCGAAGATTGTATGATTCTGAATCAGCTAGATTGACCATGAAGTCAGTGATGGAAGATGTAAATGATTGTGTTCTCTGAGCATCCAATGATCAAAACAATCAGAGAGATTTATCCCATCCCACTTAGTTTTAATATTGAGAGTCCAGTAGATGTGGGCCCAAACATTCCTGGTGAATGCACAGTGTATAATGAGGTGGTCTACAGTTTCTGCGTCTAAATGGCACAAGTGACAATAGTTGGGACTAGACCACCCTTTTTTCTGGAGAGTGTCCCAGGTGTTTAATTTATAAGCTGCCATAAGCCAAGTAAAGAATTTTAGTTTAATTGGGAGATGCCAGGACCAAAAATGAAATCTCCAGCCTTTGATGTTCGAGTGCCAAAGGGTGTTTGTTGTATCTGTATACAAATTGTGTGTAGTAATATGACCAGTGTGATTGCCCCCAATCCAATGTAGTGTGTCCACTGAATCAGTCAGATGTATGCCTGAGAGTGTAAGGGCCATACAAAAATTGTTCCATATAGCAGCAAGTCAGGATCTGAGACCAAGAGTCGCGCTGCTAATCCAGTAGTCTAGAGAGTGCGCAGAGTTTGATCGGGCTCTGGATTGATATAGGAAACATATATTATTTGTGTGAAGTTGTGTGACCAGTTCTGGTGTGAGGAGTGATGAATCACCTAGACCAAGAATTCGATCATGCCCAAGTTCGATGGGGGAGCATGTTCCTGGAGACCAGCAAAATCGGCAAGAGATCAATGTTTTCGATTTTGATAAGTTCCTCCAAATGTAGGATGAGGATCTAGCAGTGATGTTGATGTTAATCTCATAATGAAGTCAGGTGTTGACAGAGAGGTGCCTAAGGTATTTTTCCATAATAATTGGGTGTCATATGCCTGGGATTGTCAAGACGCGTCAGAGTGAGGAGACCCCGAGTGCAGAGCTGAAATGATGTAAATTCTGAAGCCCCCAACCACTTTTAATTTTTGGTTTGGCCAATAATTGCCAGTTGCAGAGGTGTTGGCAAGGGTGGCCAGTGCAACCCAGCCAAAGAAATTTATAGAAGAGTTTGTGAAGGGTATTCAGCAGTGTAGCTGGTATAGCTGCAAGAGTCATCCAGTACACAGGTTTCCCTTCAAGCACTGCTTTTATGAGAGTGAATCTACCACCCAGGGAGAACCACCGCGTGCACCAATGGCCTATCATGTTTTGGACTTTTGTAATAAGCCAATTCCAGTCTGTTGATTTGTAGGAATTTGTTTTTAAAAAATAGCCTAGATAGGTTAGACCAGATGAAAGATGTGTGAAAGAGTAGGGGAAGATACCTTTAAGCTGATCCAGAGATTGATGGTGTAGATTGGTGAAATGGAAAGTCGA
This sequence comes from Picea engelmannii, assembly GCA_009831015.1. Classification (NCBI taxonomy): domain Eukaryota; kingdom Viridiplantae; phylum Streptophyta; class Pinopsida; order Pinales; family Pinaceae; genus Picea; species Picea engelmannii. The sequence continues at coordinate 51,987 of ML830644.1, read as the reverse complement.
TTTGTCCCAATTGATGGATAAGCCCGAAGCTCTGCAGAATAGATGTATGATATCTTTTATCACTTGCCATTCCTATATGGAGTCAGTCGACATGATGAGGACATCATCGGCAAAAAGGAGATGTAGAATCTTGATGGTCCTGGAGGCCTTTATTCCAGTGATCTTGCCTTCTTCTTGGCTGGATTTGAGAAGTAGACTCAAAGCTTCCATAGGCAGGATGAAAAGTAGAGGGGAGAGAGGGCAGCCCTGTCGCAGACCTCTGCCAATGCGAAAGAAAGGAGTGGGTTTGCCATTAACTAGAATGGCAAGATTAGCAGAAGTCACACAGCTCATGATCCACTTTATCAAAGCATGGTTAAATCCAGTCTGAATCAAAATCAAGCAGAGGAAATCCCAGTTGATGGAATCAAAGGCTTTCTTGAGATCAAGCTTTAGAATGAGCACCTTTTGAGATTTGAAACACTTAAAAAACTCGCTTGGCATTAAACATATAAACATGCCTCTTGACATCCCTTTAAAAATAAAAAATCTAAAATCTAAAAATGAATTAATTAATATTGTTATATTCCAACATTTCATGCTAATAAATGTCCATGTACATGCTTTGCATCAACTAGCTCAATTTAGTTACAAAGTTTAAGTGGTGTTATATTGCTTAATGGTATTATTGTCGCACTACATTCGAAATTTGTTCTAAAAATAAAACATATAAGTATATATGTCCTTAAACTTATGTCGTGGATGTTTGAAATAATAATTCCATTACCTTTATGTATACGTGCTTAGTTGGCTTTCTCTTCTCGTCTTCTCTATTACATTTTTTTTAATCTTTCATTGGTGGTGTTTCATTTCAGTAATTTCACATGCTTTCTTAAAATGCTCATTAAAATAAGTTAGATACCTTTAACATATATCTATTTTGGAATTGTTGCCACAACATAAATACCCTTTTATTTTTATTATGTTATAAATGGAAAATCATGTAACAAATGTGAATGTAAATGTTTTGAAAATTTAGAATAAATCTTGATATAGTTCAATGGAGTAAGATTGTTTGTAACTCTTCCTTACTCAAGAGTTTATTGCTAACAATTAACCTAGGGAATTAACATTGCTCAATTTTCTCTAACGTGTACCACTTACCAACTTGGGGTGACTACCATTTTATCTTGATCTCACAAAGTGTCATTGCTCCATGTTATTGATGTGAAAACTAAACAATTTCCAAAACAACATGTAGAACACATTTGTTGGTTATGCAAGTGGACAAGTGATCCAGGTGGATATCCTCTTCCATTGACTCAACAGTTCTCTACTTTCTTGGAAGTTTTTCTATGGTTTTCGGGTCCCAAACTTTTGGGGCCATTTTGAGGCCCTAAACTGTGTTTTTTTTACATTCATGGGGGCATAGATTGCCAAAGCATGCCCTGGCCCAAGTCAAAAGTTGTACAACTGTTGGATAGTTCTTCCCAATGAGATATTGTGCACCCCAAACAGAGATCGTATGCAAAAGTTGTACCCCTGGGAAGTTGACGTATCAACTAACCACCTCGAGGCCCGCAATACTTTCGGTGTTTCATCTTCTAGGGTTAGGGCTTTGATGTTTAGGGTTTTTGCCTTTTATCTTTTAGGCTTCATGATAAAAGGCCCTTCTCAGCATCTTTGTGTAAATGTGTTGAACCTGCACATAATAGATCTAGCTAGAAAATACCACACACATTTGCAGAGAGAAATTGAGAAAGAAAAAATAAGAGAGAAAGAATGGAAGAATTATCATTAACTGTAATGAATAATGAATAATTTACACATGATATACTTTGTATAACTCAATCAATGTGCACTAGAGGAGAACCAATGCACCATAGTGGTGGGCTAGAGTGATCTGGACACACACCAACAGTTATGGGAGTGAACTGACACCTAGTCCAGTCTCTCAGGCAGTTACGGTAGTGAACTACCACCTAGTTGAGTTAACTAGTCAACTAGTCTTCAGTTAACTGACTGAAACAGAGTGTAGTGAGGAGTAGATCAGGGAATCAAGGGTAATGTGCCAGTTTGGTGATGAAACCAAGGCTAATGCACATTAACATGGTGATGATCCCAGTGTTGCATGGTGACAAAACCAATACAACATCTAGATTCAACTCAACTAGTCAAACTGAAGTGTCAACTCAAGAGAATATTCTCCAGGTGGAATATTCTCCCCTAAAACATAGGAGACTAGATAATGACTAATAATGACTAATAAACAAGGAAAAACCTTAGGAAAAATAAATCCTAGGTGTGTGTGTCGTAACTCCAACACCCCCCCTAAACATCACTATGGTGAAAATAAAGAATGGGTCCCGACAACAAGGCCATGTTAGCTACTCAAATACAAAAGATACACTGAAATGAAGTGAGGAAAGAGGGAGAAACTCATGGGGAAAACCCCCTCTCAAGGTACAATGTATGTAAAAATTAGAACTACAGTTGCTAGGCAATTGTGTCCTTCACCCCAAGACGACTTCGTAGAGAGTGGAACTTCTGCTCAGTGAAGGTCTTGGTGAATATGTATGTCGTCTCTTATGCTGAAGGACAGAACTGTAGGTCGATGATCCCCTTGTGTACTAAGTCTCGGATTTAGTGCATGTGGATCTCGATGTGCTTCGTCCGCTGCCTCTGAACTAGATCTCTGCAGAACTTCAGAGTGCTCCGGTTGTCACACTAGATGACGATTGACCGATGAAACTGAATGGCTAACTCAGTCATAAAATGTTGTAGCCACATAGCCTGAATGGTTATGTTAACTATGCCTCTGTACTCTGCCTCAACTGAAGAAAGAGCAATAGCAACATGCTTCTTGCTCGACCAACAGATAGGCCCGGAACCAAGATTGAGTGAGTAACCAGATGTGGACTTGCAATTAGTGTTATCGCCAGCCCAGTCAAAATCAGTAAACCCGATGAGATCTAATGTAGAGTTTGTTGCATAATGAATCCCAAAGGTGATGGTTTCTTGTACATATCGAAGGACACTCTTTGTTGCCTTCCAATTAGCTCATGCGACTCCTGCATGAACCTAGAAACTCTGCCAACTACATAAAAGAGGTATGGTTTGGAGTGTGTGAGATACAACAAGCTCCCCACTAGTTGTTTGTACAGTGTGTTGTTAACAAGTGGAGTGTCCTCACCATCCTCAAGTTTGACTCTCGATAGGAAAGGAGTCGAAGTAGACTTGCAGTCTGTCATGTGAAATCTCTCAAGGAGATCTTGTGCATACTTCGCTTGAGATAGTTTGATGCTTGATGCATCCTAACTAATCTCGATTCCAAGGAAGAAGTGTAGCAGACCCATGTCCGTCATAAAAAACATATCATGTAAAATCCTCTTGACTGTAGCAATCGTTGAAGTCGAGCAACCAGTGATCAACAAATCATCGACATACAGAACTAAGAGTAGAAGTGAATCAGCCGTCCTGAGCATGTAGACATTCGAGTCTAATTTACAACGTACAAAGTTTTGTGACAACAGTTAGGAGTCCATATTGGCATACCATGCCCTCGGATCCTGCTTGAGGCCATAAAGGGACTTCTTCAGTCGACAGACCAAAGATGAGTCATGCATAAACCCCTGGGGCTCCTCCATATAGATATCCTCTAAGAGATCATTGTGAAAAAATGCATTCTTCACGTCCATCTGATGGACTTCCCATCCCTTGGCTGACGCAATGGAAAGTGTCAATCGTATGGAATCCATCTTCGCTACTGGAGCGAAGGTCTCATCATATTCAATGCAATGCACATGCTAAAAGCCTTTGACAACAAGTCTAGATTTGTATCTGCTAATCTACCATCCGCTGCGCTCTTGGTCCTGTAGACTCGTCTGCATATAACAAGTTTCCTCCCAGAAGGAAGGGGAACCAGATCCCAAGTCTGGTTCTCGAGGAGGTAGTTGTACTCCTCCTGCATGGAAGATTCCCAAAAGGGATTTCCAGCCTCGCCATAAGACTGTGGATCTGAAGACTGAACTAAGAAAAGATTCCTAGAGGGCAATGGTTCAATGGCAGTTAGTGCAATAGGAGGCTCCTCGAAATCGGATCAAGTCCTCTTAGTATCGGTTGGATCACCAACAAGATCCCCTATATCCTGAAGAGTAGTTTGTTCCCACTTGGGCCTCGACTCTAGCTTTGCATCTACATCTGGATGCTCTGAATCTGCATCTGAATGTACTGAATTTGTATCTGAATCATTTGAGTCCTCTGAATCAGAACTCTCATCTGAAGATGAGTCGACATGTGCATGCTCATCATCTCAGACATGTGGAAGAATGAAGGTGTCTGCATGCGACTGTTGAGGTACATGCGAGACACTTTCCTCGAATTGGACACTTCACTCAATGATGAGCCAGTCCGAGGAAAGATAAATAAGTCTATATCCCTTCACATTGTTGGGGTATCCAACAAAAATACACTTAGTACTCTGTGAATCAAGTGCCTTCCTCTTTTCAGAGGGAATCCGGGCCCATGCACATGAACTGAAAATACAAAAGTGGGTCACTTCCGATTTGAGGCCACTCCAAGCCTTGTAGGGGGTCTTATCCTTGACAGATCTATGGGGGGATTTGTTTTGGATGTATGTTGCACAATTAAGTGCTTCGGCGCATAGTGTATGTGGTAGTGACTTTGCATGCAACATGCAAGATGCCATCTCTTTTAGAGATCTTTTTTCTCGCTCAGCAACTCCGTTTTGCTACAGAGTATAAGGAACTGTGCGATGCAACTGAATCCATGCCTCATGACAAAGATTTTGGATCTCATGATTGACATACTCTCCCTCGTTATCAACTCAGAGGACTTTGATTTTCTTTTCGGATTGTGTCTGAACTAGGGCTTTGAAATCTTTGAGGTGTTGAAAGACCTCATATTTTTTCTTGAGAAAGTAAATCCATTTGAAACTTGAGAAATCATCAACAAAAATGAGAACAAACTGCACTTTGTTGATAGATGGATGCAGAAAAGGACCCATGAGGTCATTATGGATCAAAACTAAAGGCGAGGAAGCTCTTTGAGACTTTCCTTTGTTGAATTTCTCTTTAGGGTGTTTTCCAAGAAAACATCCCTCACATACTCCCTTGAAGAAATGGATGTTTGGTAGACCATCAACCAATCTTTGCTTTCTAAATTGTTTCATATATCTGAAATTCAAATGTCCAAACCTTTCATGCCATATCCTACTACTTTCATCAGCATGGGTAAGCAGTAAAGCATAATCTAGTTCAATAAATTTAGAAAATGTATACAATCTAGATTGATGATTTACCTCACCGGTAGCAACCCTAGAGTTGGTTTTCATGTCATAGATGTCCACTGCGTTTGGTGTGAATATGACTTTATTTATGGTGCTAGAATTCGTCATATGATACACGGAGAGAAGGTTGATGGAAAGTTTGGGAACGTGGAACACATTCTCGAAGCTTTCGTTGGTGAGCTCAATCATTCCTTTGTCGGTGACTTCGACTAGAGAGTTGTCCCCCATCATAATAGGAGGACGTTTGCATGCATCCAATGAAGAATAGATTGTTTTTGTGGCATCCATGTGATGTGATTCTCTTGAATCTACGATCCAAGCACCAAGAGAGGAGTTGATGGCAATCAAGGCATGGCTAGAATTACCTTTCTTGGGATTCTGATCTTCTGGATTCGTCTTCTTGGCACCCTCGGGGATGAAATTTCCAAGGTTGTTTTGTTGGAGTATTTGAGTCATTAGATCTATTTGTTTCTACATGCATGTGGATTCTGGATGGAATCCTTTGTGGCAGTATGAGCATTTCACCCCTTTTCTTCCCTTTCCCCCTTTGGATCTGGAGGCATCAATGAAGGGTTTTGTGTACCCTTCCTTCTTTGGATGTGAATGAGATTTCCTTTTGTCTTTATCTTTATATTTCTGATATTGATGGTTTCCATCTTGCATAGTAAGTGCATGTGCCTTTCGGCCTTTGATTTTTCCCATGTTGATGAGCTTGGTTTGCTCTTGTGTCAGGGATTCGATAAAGTCCTCAAGAGAAGGCATCTTCCAGGTGGATGAAAAGGTGAATTTGACTGAATGGAATGTGGACACGAACACAAAGAATTCAGGACCAAGTTTGGAGAGAATGGTGAGAACCATTTGTTTCTCCTCCTTAGATTTATCAATCCCGCAAGCTTTGAGTTGCAACAGTAAATCCTTGAATTTTGTAAAGAAATATTGGATATTGTCAAAGCTTTTTGGATCCAATGTGAGCAATTCCACCTCCAGCATGTGTCCCCTAATCACACCATGTTTACCAAAGAGCCCTTCCAAGGTGGTCCAGGCTTCATTGGGGGTTTTACATGAAGATATGTGAAAAAGAAGATCAAGAGAAATAAGACTGCAAATTGTTTTGAATGCTTCATCCATTCGATTTAAATACTTGGATTTTTCTATGGTTGATGTCGGTTCCATATTTTTATTCAAGGTTAACTTGTACAATTATCTGGTTCAAAGATGAATCATTATTCTCTCCTTTCATGCAAACTAATTGTAAGGTGTAAGAATTAATTATTTTGGGAAATCCATCTTTCTGATGTCTTCAATCTTTTGTACCTGCACAAAATTTGGTGTAGCTTTTGCTTAGTAGTCCATCGGCTTTGATACCATGTAAATGTGTTGAACCTACATAGAATAGATCTAGCTAGAAAATACCACACACATTTGCAGAGAGAAATTGAGAAAGAAGAAACAAGAAAGAAAGAATGGAAGAATTTTCATTAATCGTAATGAATAATGAATAATTTACACATGATATACTCTATATAACTCAATCAATGCACACTCGAGGAGAACCAATGTGCCATAGTGTTGGTCTAGAGTGATATGGACACACACCAATAGTTACGGGAGTGAATTGCCACATAGTCCAGTCTCTCAGGCAGTTACAGGAGTGAACTGCCACCTAGCTGAGTTAACAAGTCAACTAGTCTTCAATTAACTGATTGAAACAGAGTGTAGTGAGGATTAGATCAAGGAATCAAGGATAATGTGCTAGTCTAGTGATGAAACCAAGGCTAATGCGTATTAGCATGGTGATGATCCCAATGTTGGATGGTGACAAAACCAATTCAACATCTAGACTCAACTCAACTAGTCAAACTGAAGTGTCAACCGAAGAGAATATTCTCCCCTAAAATATAGGAGACTGGATAATGACTAATGATGACTAATAAACAAGGAAAAACCTTAGGAAAAATAAATCCTAGGTGTGTGTGAAGTAACTCCAACACTTTGCAATCATATTTTTGCGAATGAGNGAAGAGAATATTCTCCCCTAAAATATAGGAGACTGGATAATGACTAATGATGACTAATAAACAAGGAAAAACCTTAGGAAAAATAAATCCTAGGTGTGTGTGAAGTAACTCCAACACTTTGCAATCATATTTTTGCGAATGAGGGTAGTCAACATCTCTTTCTCTTCAAAGATAAGCTACCACCATTCTAGCAAATTTGTGTTTTATAGTATTATCTTATTTTATTCATTAATAGAAGTTACGTTTCACTGTATTTTTGTATTCTCTGCCATAGTTTTGTCTGTATCTCATTTTGTTCTCAATATAATCTAGATTAGTGGTATCATAGCAGTCTTCTCCTTGTTATTTCTCAATGCATGTTCCCGGCGAGGTCAGGGTATAGAGAGTTGGGTCTCGAGATAGTTTCACTTAGGGATGACTGCTTTCGCCACCCTAAGCAACATCCCATGGTGGAAGAAAAGAGAGATGACAGAGATGACAGTGGAACGAGATGACGAACAACTTCACCCAAATCCTTCTATGACTGTCGACAACATGCAAGGCAGCTTCAAAAAGCAACCATTTTGGAGGTGTGATACCCTTTGTGGTGGATGTTGCTCTAATACTGATGATGAACTATGAGGCACTCCTGAAAAAGAGGGGCCCTCCGGACTCTGTTGGTCAATCTGACTCTTAACACTCCATGTTTGCTACCTATAGGTCTTGAGACATGATCTCCTTTGTTACCCCCCCTGGCTAGGGGTAACTAAGGAGATCATGTCTCGAGTCCCATAGGTAGTAGACATGGAGTACTGAGATTCATATTGACCAACAGAACCCGGAGGGCCCCTCTTTTTCAGGAGCACCTCATCATTCATCATCAGTGGTAGAGCGATGTCCACCACATCGTCTTGGTCCAAGAAGACAACAGATCTTTCTCCATGAGGCAACAAGTTCGATATCATGGTAAGTGTCATTTTAATACTTGAATCATTTGAGCATGTTGCAAATAATCCTTTCTTGATATGGAACATTTTATTGGAATTTATACATTTTGTCTAATTTCACCTTGGTGAGTGACATGGTCTTCTAGTAAGTAGCTCACCCTTTGGAAAAGGGTTGCTACTAGGAGGTCCTTTGAAGAGTCATTGTTCCATTCTCATCCATACTTACTACCTTCCATCATTCTACCACTTTGTTTCCTTATCTTTTGGGTTTCCAGGTTCATTGGCCCAAGAAGGGATTGTACCTCATTTCATGGGAAGAAGGGGTTGATGACCTAGAGGTAGATTGCAGTTGCTATAAAAGAATAAGAAAATGATGCTAAAAAGAAAGTGAACATAGCAAATAAGGACCACCAAAAGTCGGTCCAACTTGACCTCTACTCATTTAGTGCTCGCCCCAGTCCCAAATGTAATGTTAAAACTTGGAAACCCTTAAAGAGGGACCCTCAAATTTGCAAATTATAAATGAAAGCAGGGATTGGAAAGATGAAAAAAGGGGTTTAGAAAAAGGTGGCATGCTAATATTGGGTAACTCAAGAGCAAGAGCGCCCTCTACAAAGGCACCCATAAATGAGACAATACGAACCCTTGTATGTCAAGGACCCCACACCATGACACCCCTCCCATACCTAAATTAGGAAAAACTTATAAGGTCTTTGAGCATTTGTTTAATTTTAAAAGAGGGGTTTGATGCACATGTTTGGGTGGTTCTTGTATTAGATATGGCTTACTTGACATGATGCTTATGACTTGTGGACTCTTAGAGGGCACATCTATTATTCTTTGCAAGACCTTTCCCGATGAACAATTATTCATGGGGAGATGACTTCGTTCGGACCTCCATGAGGGATTTGGAGCCCAATGATGGATGCTAGACGCCACGTCTGGGGGCACATGAGATGATTGACGTTGCACCTTGAGTATGGAGGGTGTTGCCTTTGGAGGCACCTTGGCATGACTAGATGATGAGCACCCACCATTTTCCACTTGGACATTGGCCTTTGGAGTCCTAGATGTCACTTGCCTATCCCATGATGTCACCCTTGGAGGGATAGAGATTGATGGATATGGTTCCAAAGATGGTTTGATGCAGGACACTTGGCATGGCATTTGGGCATATGTGGGCATGATGTATGGCCTTTGGAGGCCTAACGTTCCACACTTCCAACCTAGACACCACACTTTGGAGCTCAACGTCACCCTAAAGGGGCATGATGTTACCCTTCTAGGGTTTATTTCATGTAAAAATTTAATTTTGTAAATTAAAAGGCGTTGTTACGAACATAAATATACATATAAAATAGATATTAATAATAAGATAATAATTAAATGATAATTAATAAATAATAATTATTAATAATGAAAGGACATGTCTCAAAGGACATTACTATTGGTTATGGGAACCCCTGCATGGGTATATAAGTGAGCCCCCATTCTCATTTGTAATCATCTTACTATTCATTCTTATCTATCTCTCTCTCTCTCTCTCTCTCTCTCTCTCTCTCTCTCTCTCTCTCTCTCTATATATATATATATATATATATATATATATATATATATATATATTATTCATTGTGAATTCTATCTCTCCTTGGATTTATGTTACATTGGTATCAGAGCAAGATTTTGATCTAGCTTCTACCATTAAAAGTCACACCATTGTCCATGTCTTCATATCAACTTCGTCTCAAACCCGTCCCTGCTCCGTTCCTTTTCGTTGTTCTTCCCAAAAAAACTACCCCTGTAACAACCCT
>ML830643.1:18159-28581 GCA_009831015.1 Picea engelmannii | reverse complement strand
AAGATCTATAATAACTAATTACTTACCATGGGATGATATTCATTGCCCCCTTCAACGTGCCCATTCTCCCTACAATGTTTTTCAACTATTTTTAAAGGTAGTCTTCTTCCATTAAAACCCTTGCATTCACAACAAGGGCAATACCATTTCCCATCACCATGAATCACCATGTGCCACTTTAACATAACAATCTCTCTTTTCTTGTCTTGAGTTGACATTGTAATTACCTATTACAACAAATCCATTGAAACATTATAAGTACAATATACAAATCTATTCAAATAATTTGGTATATATTTAGATATTTGTAATGAAAATTATACAGCATGTTCAGAAAAAATAAGGGACAAAGCATGAAACCTAAAAGCATGAAACATTAATAAGAGGAGGTGGATCTATTATCACCCAAAATCACACTATATAATATTAAGTCCCTAATAAAAATTAGGGTAGCTTTAGGGATACACAAGAGTATCGATGCCCAATATCAACAAAAAAGCCACTGCTCTTCACTTCTAGTTGGTTTTTTTCCAACTCAAGGAGGAAACCCTAAATGTAAATTTACTAAGGCAAGAATACCTAGATATTCAAGAAGTTCCATGAAATATAAGAACAAAATTAGTGTGATTGAATCTAATTAGAGTGTTTATAGCTGAATCAATAATCGTTTTACTCTATCAAAAGTGGATAAACCATAAAATCTTTCTAAGGAGTTAAAATAAACCATAAAGTCTGATTTAAGGAGTGAAAATAAACCATAAAATAGTTCAATAGCACCAAATTACTAAATCACACATAAAAATTTTAAGTACTGACCTTCAAAATCTCAGCTATGTAGAGTCTGATCAATTCAATGTTTCTCTTCTTGAATGAGAATTGAAATCAAGATTTCATAAAAAACCAGAACACCATTGCATCAGAACACCCGAATGATTTTTGCAACTGTAGAAAATGATTGTCGCAACTATAGCAAATTTGTCGTAACTGAGATATATATAGGATTTATTTGTTGTAAATGACCGTTTGATTCTCACACGTGCCATTGTTGGTCGCTATAGCAACTAACTGGTGGTTGGTCGCTCTAGCGACTAACTTTCGTTGTTAAAACGACCAACCTGGAATGTTGGTTGCTAGAGTGACCAACAATTGGACCCTGGAAAAAAAAAGTATATTTAGTCCAAAAAAAGAAAAAAAAATATGTCGAAATTTTAAACCGTCATAATATTTCATCGTAATTTGCACCCAATGTAGTAGTGTGAGATTTGAAAAATTGGCTAAGTATGAGAAATCGGTCGGATGGACAGAGTCATGGTTTCCTTTGCTTGTATATTTAATTTCCGCTGTGTATTGGTTGTTATCTATGAGATATATATCTTTAATGTGCGTTCTTGTTGGTTATGCCTGTGCATGGCACGATTAAGCAATCATTTTGAGTCTAGCATGAATCTTGATTATTGCATGAGTAATTATTACGTTTCTTTCATGCTTCTTTATTAGTTAATGATTATAAGAGTTTGAAATAACAGTGTTTTTGGAGAGCGTTTGGGGTAGCGTGGCCCAACCTAGTGGCTGGGTACGTTACACTCAACATCAGTCCTTATTCTGCCAAACCTGCAACAACCATTTGAGATTGAGACAGATCCTTCAGATTATGCTATCAGTGCATTCCTCACTCAACATGGGCATATGGTAGCCTATCACAGTGAAACAATATCTAATGTTGTTCGTAGATACCCCACCCACGACAAAGATATGTAATCCATTATGTAGGAATGCCGATAGTGGAAGTATTACATTCTGGGGAAGGAAACGATCATCCTCACTGATCACAGGCATCTGTAATTCATGCAGACACAAGACAAGTTACATAATGACTGCCATCAGAAGTGGTCTACATACTTGAAAAAATTTCACTTGAACATCAAGTACAAGAAGGGAAGCACCAACCTTGTCCCAAATTGCCATAGTCGACCCCCGATTGTGGTTCTAACCATAGTTCTTAACTTCTATGGTAATGAGACGTCTGAGTGGACACAATAATACAATAATGACTCTAACTTTCTTGCTTCTTATCAGACATTGAGCGCAGGAAAAACATTTCCATACTTTCATCTCTAGGATGGATTGTTATGCCATATGAGCTATCTCTTTGTTTCTTCAAGTGAGTGTGCATAGCAGATCTGGGAAGCTCATGACATCTGGGTAGGAGGATATTTTGGTGTAGACAAAACAATGGCGGTATTGCAAAAGAAATTTTGTTGGTCGAAGCTTCGACAATACATCCACAAGTACATTAGATCCTGCAATGCCTATGCCATTTCCAATCCCACCATCAAGAAACAAGGGATATACACCCCTTTGCCTACTCCAAATAGGCCTTGGGAGTCCATCTCCATGGATTACATGTCTAGTCTACCTTGAACCAAGCATGGGAACGACTGTGTCTTTGTGGTCATTGATCGATTATCTAAGATGACAGTTTTGGCACCTTGTAAGAAGAGCATCATAGCCAAGACCACCACCAAGCTCTTCTTTGAACATGTTTGGGTTCATTTTGGGCTCCCACGAATCCTTATCTCAAATTGAAACAATAGGTTCCTGAGAAATTTTTGGTCCAACCTATGGTCAATGATGGACATCAAGCTGACCAAATTGACTGACTTCCACCCAAAGAGTGATGAACTAACAGAGGCAGTCAATAGGATGATTGTCCATATCTCGAGGATGTACAATTTAAAACATCCATGCACATGCAATGAAATCCTTCCTTATGTTCAATCCTTCCTTATGTTCAACATAGCTACAACAAATCCCTCCACAACTCTATTGTCCACAACCCATTTTAGGTGTGCTTGGGGTTCCAACCATTGGCCCCCATTGACGTAGCTTGAAAAATTGATATAAATTTTTCAAGTCAACACAAAACTAATATGAAAGTCAATGCTAACTCATTGCTATATACTACCTTCGGCAGTACAATAACTAAGTTAGGAAGTAGCATCTTTAGTCCTCTCTTTAACTTTACCTTTCTTAATGTTAGAAAGCCCCTCTTCATTTATGTTAACTTATAAAGCAAGTATCTTAAACATTTCAAACAAAACAAGAGCTGCATGGGAGCGTAGTCCCTGCCAGGTAAGAAACAATGAGTTTAGTCATCAATATTATTGAAATTCGAATCAGTAACAGATCTGACATATCATTTATGATATACCACTAACCTAAGATACAAAATTATAAATATTCTCGAGCCCTTAAATATTATGGATATCCTATGCAAATAATTCACAAATCACATAAGTAGAGCAAGATGCCATGTTACAACAGAACACATTTTCAACGTCCTAGAGTATGTGGGGAGTAGGGTTGAAATTTCAAATCCCAACAGCTCGACAAATTTAATGAAAAACATTGACATTTTGTGGAATTTTTTTAACGTATTTGATGGGCAAATCACCTCGTGATCAAATTCCATCCCTGGCGGGGAGTCCTTATCCTGGGCCCACCTGTCATGTCCTCGAATTGCTGCCACATTTCATTACGCATAATATCTCACAATCTGTTTCCAGTGAACGAGAAGGTTCAAGCACTCGGCACGTCTTAATCGATGTAGAGTGTGACTCTCAGCTTTTTCATCGTGACACATCATTAGAAAGACAAATAGATTTTGGTTGTGTCAACCTTGCCGTTCGTGATTTGTTTAACAATTATGATTGTGGCAACCTTGCTGTTCGCGATTTGTTTAACAATTATGTATATAAAAGAGAGACACTTAATGTATGAAAGAGAAACACTCAATACATAATTAATGCACATAATATAATTATATTAATGAAATTATTTTTCTATTTTGAATAGAATTGTTTAATTTTACAATAAATTTTTATTTAATTATTAAAATTAGTAATATAAAAAATAAAAATTTTCAATAATAATATAATAATATATAAAGTAAAAGATTAAAAACAAATAATTTGAAAATTCTTCAACTTTAATTATCGATTCATTGATATAACTAATACTTAAAAAGTTGCTTAATAACTAAATTAATAATACTTCATATATATATATAATTTAATTTACTTAATTTTTTATTATTATTGTTATTAAATTCTACATCTTTATTGAAATTACATCTACTTATACTCAAATTTAAACTGTTTCTCCACAATTTATACTCAAATTTAAACGGTTTCTCCACAATTTACGATTAGAATCATCTTTTAGATATATACGTCATTCGCTTAACAACATATTAATCATTTGAAAAGTGGAAAATATCTCCGGATATAAAGAAAAAATAAATATGAAAATATTTATTTTAATACTTCATTTGCTCAACGATCATATTAAACACAACACATGGAAAGTGAAAAAGATGTATAAAACCAAATAGATATTCTAATAGCAAAGTATAACAAGACAGCCTTATCACACAAATCTTCCAAAACCGGATGGTATAAGAAGTAAATGGCCACCAGGTAAGTTTCATGAGGCCAGCTATTTCTGGGAGATATGGATGTTACCAGTGACTCGAGCAAGGTGGCTACATTTTCACAGAACAACACTAAAATGCCTGCATAGTTGCAGGGACAAGGTACACCTAACACACGGTAGGGAAGAAACCAGAGCACCGAAAAAAAAGGCACGCAGAAAATATCAGAGCTCGCTGGCTACGTGGCCACTGGGTATGGATACAGGCGATCCAAAGCCATTGGAGACTTTGCAGTTATGCTCACCCGCATGCGATGTGATCAAAGAAGCTTACAGCCAGAATCTGCTGAATCTGCTTTCTAATGAAGGGCACAATAACAGTTCAAACTTTTCAATCATTGAAAGTTTAAAAAAATAAATTATTTTATAGATTAAAAAATAAAAAATTTGTATTTTTTATCTAGAACATTAGGTTTCCCATGGAAAATTTTAAGTTAATAGAAATTAATATTAAATCAATAGTGGGTGCTCTGCAACTACATCTAGGGTTTAGGGTTTTAAGCCGTTTTGCCACAACTCTCACTTCGTTGGGGCTCATGTCTCTGAAGGAAGGAGGACCGAACGGTGCCTCTTACAGCCAGGCCACTGCGAATGGAATCTCTGGAGAAGGTTTAAAACGACCGACCTTTGAACCCCCACCCGATCTGCGCTCAAAACTTTTGACGGAAGGAACCTTCAAGGATCGGGAGATGGATATTGATCCAGAGAACACGACTATACCTGCTACAGCGTCAACTCCATGGATGCCAGGCAAATGCATCCCACAAGTGCCACAGGCCCCGAAATACATCATTAGCTCACCATGCATAGAAGAACAAAAGCAATATATGAGAGACTATGCCCTAGTAGGAAAATTCCTAGGGCTTTGGCCTTCAGAGTGTGATCTGATCAAATGGATACAATATTGGTGGAAGCCAAAAGGACACTATGAACTACAACTGGGTTCCAAGGGTTTCTTCACAATCATATTGCACAACCTCGAGGACCGCAATCGCATTTTTGATGGAGGGCCTTATTTATATAACTCAACAGAACTCTTCTTAAGATTCTGGACCGAGAAGTTCAGCGCTGAAAAGGAAGATTTTGCCCATGCACCAATATGGATTAGACTGTACTCTCTCCCCCAGAAATTTTGGCTGGAAGAGGTATTGGCTGGTATAGGTAACACCATCGGAATATATGTTAAGTCTTTAGAAGCCACCAAGCAGAGGCGATATACTTCTTATGCGCGCATCTACGTTTACCTGAACATAGCCAAGCCACTACCGGGATCAATAATTCTCGAATACCATGACGAGGATTGGACCCAAACCATCGACTATGAACACATTCCGTTCAGATGCAAGAAATGCCATGAACACAGTCATCTTTTTGGAGAGTGCCCCCTCAATGCTGCTCACAAAGAAGGGAACCCAGAAGGCAGCAAAGACAAGGACATATTTGCTCAACCAGTAGGAAAAAGAAGACAAGGAGGACGAAAGCAGCCAACCCAAGTAAGTAAGGATCCTTCCACTAGTAATAAATATGCAATACTACAAGATCAACCAGAGAATCCCTCAACCCTCATAAATCCCAATGAACTCCATGCGGACAATCTTCCACAATCTATGAGCCAAGGGGAAGAACGACCATCACAGGGGAAGGAATCAGATCACCCCTCCCTAGACATTGTTGTGGACCAGCAAGATTTTCTGGAGATAGAGGATGGTGACGTTGAAATGGAGCTAGAAGAGCAAGAACTAGCTAGGGTGGATCTGGAGCACCTCGAACACGCCTACAGGCATCAGAAAATGTACACCATACCTAGGGATCAATTGCGGAAGGTGCATAAGGTCTTTCTTAACTCCTCCACTGGATCCACAGCTCGATCCAGCAAGGGCCTGGGAATACATGTAACGACCCTTGATTATTAAGTATAATTAATTTATTAATATAATCCTAGAAGATTAGCTAAAATACATTTATGTCTTAAAATAACAATTCTAATTTATTATTATTAATGGGTTAGTCATGATGGTTAATGATTCATTTAAATATTAATTAATTAATTAATTAATTAAGTATTAAATAAAGGTGGAGAATAAAATATAACATTTAAATTAAGTTACGTATACAAGAAGGATCACATAAGAATCCCGAGAAGATATAAGATATTTAATGAATGGATAAGATATTTAATGAGTGGATAAGATAATTAAAAATGGGATAAGGAGTTAGGTAGGGATTTAATGGAGGAGGAGGGTCGGCGAAGGAGGAATAAGGTGGGGGGGAAAGGAGTTGAGAGGGGATCATTGGAGAGGGGTGGAGAAGGATTTTGGGGAGAACTCTGAGTATTGGACCAGGGAGGAATTTTGTGTTTGGGATTGACACAGTGGACCGGGGTTGTTGGAGGTTTTGGGCTCGGAGGGACAGGATATCCGTAGATATCCTGGAGCTAGGTCGTTTTCCTAGCTGGCAGGGTGGATAATAGTTTTGGGCAATTTTTCTGTGTTTGCAATAGGACTGGACTTGTAGCAGGTAGCAGGGGAGCAGCAGTAGCAAGGCAGCTGGCAACGGAGCTTAGCATCAGAACCGGGTAACCTGTTAAATTATGCATTTATTTTATTCTGCTAGGAAGTCTTTAATATTTGATGAATTTAAATTGCTGAAGTCACTGGTATGAATATCAATATTATGCTCAATAGGTTTTGCCTTAGTTAAGAAATAAATTGCTGATAACGATATTTATATATAAATATGGGCATTACATTTGGTATCAGAGCCCTGGTTCAAATCTGGAACCGAGGGCCTAAATAATGGGTAGTTTTTATTCTTTTGAGAAACTCCAGCCACGCTTAACCTGCACACAAAACATAGAAACCTTAATAAAAATAAATAAATAAATAAAGAAATGCAAAATTCACTGAAGTAAAACAAGCTACGTAGGCGAGTTAAGTACAGTCGATTATAAAAGAAAAAGTAGATATGGAACAAATGAAAGAGACTTTGAATAGCCTAGTTTTTATGGCAAAAGAACAAAGCAAAATGGTATTATAAGATCAGTCTTCTGGTGATTATTACAAAATTTGCTTCAAAGTCCTAAGAAACTAACCAAAACCAAGATCATTTTAGATTTGCTTTCAGATGTTCCACACAAAAGTTACATATTTATTCTGCAAAACCGAAAGAGGGATTACTCTTAAGTTACATGGAATATATTGGAATTTATTTGTTTTAATTTGCAGATAGATCTTCAAGATGCCATTTCAAAAAAAAAATGTCCAAATTGTATGCTTGGATAGTTGGACCTTAATAAAAATTGAAAACAAACTAATCTGTATTGAAATTGAAAGAAAGACTAGGAATGGAATGCCAAATTCTATCCAAAAGCTAAGGTTGCCTACAAAATTCAAATGTAAGAAAATAAGGGGAATATGATAGCTGGCATTATTTCCCAAATTCAATATGGGGTTATTTCCTTATGTCCTTTCTTTTAAACTAAGAATACAATTAACCAATTGTCATAGGGTATTTGTTGTTGACAGAACCCTAGAACATACAAGACTACTTCTGTTCCAAAAGGAAAGAGTCTGTGTAGAAGCCTTCTAGATTAATGGTCATTGTAGAATGAAAATAGCTGCCTCACAGAAAAGATAAGACACCAGCCGTCCACCCTGATTAAAATGTATGTATCTACCATGACTTACCAGGTGGTTGTATAACCTTCGGTATTTCCCCGGGTAAATATCTCCAGGCCGTCGTCCTCCCTCGCCAAGGAAAACACATAAACAACAATCACCAAACATACATTATTTAATGAACAAAACTCCAACCATTGTGTCTTCTCACCCATCGATTCACTTGGACAATATATACGTGTTTATAAGCCCTTCATCCAGAGTCAATATATCACTAAGCCCTGCGGGTTTTTACATTGCGTTATCACTGTATTTTCAGGACACACAGTTTATTTATAAAAGGAAAAGATTTGAATTTTAAAGAATATCATAGCTACTGCAAATCTTTTGTGTATTTCCACGCCTTTACATCCTTGTAACAGGCACATTACCTGGTTCATGTGGACTCGTTGAATGGCTTCCCATCTGCTGGAGTACATGGGAAACGCTGACTCGAGCCGATTGCACTCCCTGAAAAGAATATTATGCAATTGATGCCATGTCCAGCCTTTCCCAAGCACAAAAACTGGCCTCTCATCCGCACAATCAAAATTCCCAATGACACTGTCCCCATCTTCGTGAATCAAGTACAGCTGCAAGCATTCCAGAGCCCTTTCAAACTCCTCAAGATTTTTACAGAGCAAATTCTTCTGTATCGTGAGACCCTCTCTCAAACCCTGCAAATTCTTCTTTAGGTTCAGCTTAGTCAGGATTGAACGCTCGGCGAAACGTCAAGCGAAAGAACAATCCTGCTTCAAAGCTCGGCTCGTGCTTTTGGCTTAACAAGCCCCCAATAATGTTAAAACAAAAAAAAATTAACAAGAAATGTAATTACTCTGTGGCAACCAAGGAATACCTTGTCGTAAGCCAGAAAACTCAAAGATACAGCTATGCAACGCAAAACAGACCAGAAAAAAAAATAAAAATTCATTCAGATTCTAGCCCCGAAAAACAGTTATTTAATTTCCAAAACCCTCGAGCAGAAACAAAGCGCTTGCATACTCATTCAAATCGAATAAAATCAATTTATCCTCGCCTAATGCTCAAATATGGCGCATAGAAAACTCGGACCATCTTGTATGCTTGACTGCACTGGAGTCTTGACCATTAACCAAGAGTATCATTTCAGGCATAAATTTGCTAATGGCTGGTACCACCAATTCATGCATGGCATGTTTGTATCCCTTATCTCCTGTCCCATTAGGCAACGACACATTTAGATTAAACCCTAGACCTTTTCCTCGACCAACTTCATCATGCAATCCAGTTTGAAGATGTGAAGGTCCCCAAGGACCATGAATCATGTGGAGAGATATTGTGAGCACATCATCTCGTTCATAGAATCCCTCCGCAGTTCCATTCCCATAACGCACATCAATGTCAACCACAGCAACTCGCTTGCAGCCAGATTCCACAGCTAGTTGAACCGCAAGACCGGCATTATTCAAAAAGCAGTACCCATCAGCTTGAGTTGGCTGTGCATGGTGGCCTGGTGGTCGCACTAATGCATAAGATAGCCTTCCATGTCCATCCAAAATATAACGCATAGCTTCAAGTGTTGTCCCAGCAGCAAGAAGTGCAGCTTCCCAAGAACCAGGATTCAGGCGTGTGCCATGACATAAGGTCTTTCCACCTGCTGTACTAGCTTCGGCAAGCATGTCTACATATTCTGGTGTGTGAAAGGAGTACAGTTCTGAGAGATATGTAGCCCTGCCAGTGTGCCATTGGATGTAAGGAGCAATGGGTCCCTTTCTGAGAATTGAGAACATGTTTCTGATTCTATCCGCATTCTCGGGATGTTTTTCCAGCACCTCCAGAAAGCCTGGATCCTCCAATGTGTCAAATACTCCAGTGCCTAAATCCTGATTGAGCATTCCTTCGTTCCAAAACACATGCAAAATGTTTGCA
Source organism: Picea engelmannii (assembly GCA_009831015.1). NCBI lineage: Eukaryota > Viridiplantae > Streptophyta > Pinopsida > Pinales > Pinaceae > Picea > Picea engelmannii. The sequence continues at coordinate 18,526 of ML830643.1, read as the reverse complement.
TCTTCTGACTTGGAAGAATCCCGCACTGTTAAAACTGCAGAGCATGCAGCTGCTCGTGTTGCTCATGAGGAATTGTGCAAGGAGGAAGGAAATGCATCGGCAAGAAACTATCCTAGCGCAGTGGTAAGCTTTGATTTTTCCTCTTTTGCTGTCAATCCGGATGTTATTTGTTGGAATCTGTGTGCATTCATGCCTTACACATTATGCTGTCATCGCAGTTGGACTCGAGGCTTTGTAAAACACGAGTCATACATGCAAACGAAACGCATGCCATCTGCCAACGCCCAAACGCCTCACGAGGTGGACTTCCTTATGCGTAGTAGCATTATATATATATATATATATATATATATATATATATATATAT
>ML830643.1:4829-15003 GCA_009831015.1 Picea engelmannii | reverse complement strand
AATTAAGTATTAAATAAAGGTGGAGAATAAAATATAACATTTAAATTAAGTTACGTATACAAGAAGGATCACATAAGAATCCCGAGAAGATATAAGATATTTAATGAATGGATAAGATATTTAATGAGTGGATAAGATAATTACAAATGGGATAAGGAGTTAGGTAGGGAGTTAATGGAGGAGGAGGGTCAGCAAAGGAGGAATAAGGGGGGGAAAGGAGTTGAGAGGGGATCACTGGAGAGGGGTGGAGAAGGATTTTGGGGAGAACTCTGAGTATTGGACCAGGGAGGAATTTTGTGTTTGGGATTGAAACACTGGACCGGGGTTGCTGGAGGTTTTGGGCTCGGAGGGCCAGGATATCCGTAGATATCCTGGAGCTAGGTCGTTTTCCTAGCTGGCAGGGTGGATAATAGTTTTGGGCATTTTTTTTGTGTTTGCAACAGGACTGGACTTGTAGCAGGTAGCAGGAGAGCAGCAGTAGCAAGGCAGCTGTCAACGGAGCTTAGCATCAGAACCGGGTAACCTGTTAAATTATGCATTTATTTTATTCTGCTAGGAAGTCTTTAATATTTGATGAATCTAAATTGCTGAAGTCGCTGGTATGAATATAAATATTATGCTCAATAGGTTTTGCCTTAGTTAAGAAATAAATTGCCGATGACGATATTTATATATAAATATGGGCATTACAATACAGGGCAATCAGTCAAAGAATCAGAGCAAAACTCATAAAGATGAAAAGAAAAGAGGAAGGAAGTCTACCAACAAGCTTATACAAGAAATAAGCCACTTCATGGTAAACTCAGGGCAAATCCACCTTATCTCGGACAACTTTCCTCCTCTCCCCACCCCCCCATCATCATGAAGATTATCTCCTGGAATATCAAAGGCCTCAATGGACGTAGCAAGCAAAAAATGCTACGAGATCTGATCTTTGCGGAAAAACTAGACATAGTATTATTACAGGAAACAAAGTGCAAACCCGAAGACATTAATAGGCTACTCCCTTACTGTTGGAAGCAAGAGGAAGCAATTTCAACTGCAACCATAGGCATAGCTGGACGACTAGCTATCCTCTGGAACACCAACTCATTGCTGATGGAGAATTTTATCACTACCAAGTGGTCCATCACTGCAGATTATAGGCTTATTGGTTCTAACAAGCTTGGACACCTGACCAATGTCTACGGCCTGACCAACCCAAGGGATAAGCAAGACTTTCTCAGGAACTTGGAATACCTATCCAATCTAACCAGGCATAACAGATGGATTGTTGGTGGAGATTATAATCTCATTCGCAGTCCGGAGGAAAAAAAGGGGGATCAAGACGCCTGGATCAGGATTCCAGTGACTTCAACAACCTCATAGACAACCTCAACCTCATCGACCTGGAAACCATCAATGGAAATTGTACCTGGACAAATAGAAGAACCAGATCACACCAAATCGCCTGCAAACTAGATCGATTCCTCATCTCTGACTCCCTTATGCTGGAAGGAACAACTCTAGAAGCTAGTATTCTGAATATCCTTGGCCCGGATCATTGGCCCATCCAGCTATGGTTGGATGTGCCAGCCACTCCAGGGAAAAAATACTTCAGGTTTGAACAGTTTTGGCTCAACCATCCAGATTTCCAAGCAAAGATCCAGGATTGGTGGAGGGAGGTAGAGGTCCCCCGCGGCTCCAAGATGTACAGATTTCAGCAAAAGCTAAAGAACCTCAAACAAATTCTCAAACTCTGGAATAAGCAAACCTTTGGAAATATCTTCGACTCCCAAAAGAAGTTGTCAGAACAAATGGGTGCGATTCAAAATAAGATCCGACTGCAAGGGTTAACGGACGAGCTTAAAGCCCAGGAAGCAAAAGTAAATCAACAGATGGAGGCCAGAAAAGGACAAGAAGAGATTTTATGGAAACAGAAATCACGCATCCAATGGCTCAAGGAGGGGGACCGAAATACCAAATTCTTTCACAGAACCGTCATTCACCGACGTCATACTACCAGAATTGCACACTTAGTCTCCACCAATGGTGAGCCCATTCATTCCCATGAAGACCTGGAGACGACATTGATAGACTATTACAAAGATCTCCTCACGGAACCATTCCTGGACAGATCTGAGGCCATAGTTAAGGTCATGCAGCATGTGCCCTCCCTTGTCACCCCGGAGCAAAACTCAGCTCTGCTTCGGCCTATTACAATTGAGGAGGTGGATCAAGTGATTCAGGACACCCCAAAATGCAAGTCACCTAGCCCCGATGGTTTCACCAGTGATTTTTTCCACCATTGCTAGTCGTTTATTAGGGTAGAGGTATGGGAAATGATTGAAGACTCCCGATCCACAGGATAAGTCCTTCAAGCTTTCAATGCGACTTTCCTCACCCTCATCCCCAAAGAGGGGCAGGCTCACCATCCTAAGAAGTTCAGACCCATATCCCTCTGCAACGTCATCTATAAACTTCTAACAAAAGTGATCGCTCGAAGACTCAAGCCCATCCTACCAACAATCATCTCTCCGGAGCAATCGGGCTATGTTGAGGGCAGACAAATCCTGGACAACATCATCCTAGCTCATGAAGTGATCCACTCTTTGCAGAAGACCAGAATGCCAGGTATTCTCCTTAAACTAGACCTTTCTAAAGCCTTCGATAAGATAAGTTGGGACTACATGCGGGAAATGCTCCTTGCCTTTGGCTTTGATAAGCTCTGGGTGACTTGGATTCTAAATCTAACCTCCTCGACATTTTTTTCCATCCTTATCAATGGTGTTCCTTCTCGCCCCTTTTCCCCTTCTATAGGAATTAGACAGGGAGACCCTCTCCCCCCGTTCCTCTTCATCATTATGGCCGAAGGTCTTAGCCGCTCTATTCACGCAGTTGTTGCAAACAACTTAATGACAGGCCTACCTTTGCATGGCATCTCCCCCCCTATCTCACATAGCCAATTTGTGGACGACACGCTTTTGATAGGTAACCCAATTGCACGTGAAGAAAACTCCCTCCTCTTGATCCTCCAAACCTTCTCTGAAGCCTCAGGTTTGGACTGTAACAAAGATAAATCCCAAATCTTTTTCTTCAATATGCCCCCCCCCCTCGATTCAACGCCATGTCTCTGATATCTTAGGTTTCAACAGAATCTCCTTTCCGTCCAAATACCTTGGCATCCCCCTGATTGATAATGCCCTCAGGAACTCCTCTTGGGAACATCTCCTTTCCTATTTTACCAAGAGGCTTTCTTCCTGGACCCTCAGAGTTCTAAACCTTCCTAGTTGTCTCATTCTTCTCTGAGCAGTTCTTCAAGCCCTACCCATCTACACCTTCTCGACGCTTTCTGCTCCAAAGTTTGTCCTCACAACCATTAAAATCTTACAAAGGAACTTCCTCTGGCAAGGCCTCAACACAGGGAAGAAAATAACGCTGATCAGCTAGGACAAACTATGCCAACCCAAAGCACAAGGAGGCCTTGGATTACAGGACCCCTTTATCATGAATAAAGTCCTAAGCACCAAGTTATGGTGGCGATGGCTAAAAAATACCAAGGATATCTAGGCAAGGCTCTAGAGGAAGAAATATGCACCAGATGTGGCATAAAAGAACTTAATACGATGGAATGGGGACAATCCAGGATCCTTAATTTGGGCAGCAGCTAAGCAGAATAGACAACTAGTTACCCAACATGCTTTTTGGGAAATTAGAAATGGGAAAACAACCCTCTTCTGAAAAGATTCCTGGCAGCAATGGCCAATTTTGGACCACGAGGATTGGGCTGAGCATATCAGTACCCAAGCTACACATGTGGGCCTGACAAAAGTAGCTGATTACTGGCAAGACAATCCCCCATAAGACACCTGGAGGTACTGGCACCTTAATAGGGAACGCATGAACCTGGAAGTGCACGTGGATCTGAGACCCTGGCATGATGAAATGTCCAAAAGGAAAATCCCCAAGCTCACAGGAGAGGATATCCTCCGATGGGGATACTTGCCACGGGGCACCTACAACATACGAGAGGCCTATCACATCAAAACTCAAGCAGACCCTCCACCTACAAGGGAAGTATGGAGCAAAATCTAGAACCTTAAACATTGGCCTAAAATCACCCTCTTCCTCTGGCTCGTCACCCATTCGAGCATTCTAACCTGGAATAACCTCTCAAAAAGAGGTTTTGTTGGGCCATCTATATGTATGCTTTGTGGAGAGGTAGATGAAACCATGAATCACCTCCTCAATTCCTGCCCTTATACTGCTCAAATATGGGATCAAAGTGCGCTTATTATGCGTACCTCGGATCACGAAAGAGACAACATCATTGATACAATTACAGGCTGGAGGGACCAAGTGTTCCAATATCCCCTCCTAAATCGTATATGGAAATTACTTCCCAGCTTCATTCTTTGGTAGGTATGGAAGGAAAGAAATAGGAGGCTTTTCAGGAATGTTTCCCTCCCATGGAAACACTGCTGGAACCAATGTCGCCTCAATATACTTGAAACTCTCAACCTTCATCTATGGACTGAAAAAGACTTGATCAACAACCCCTCAGAACTCCTGATCCTTCAGTACTGGAAGACCTTCCCAACTCATCACCCACTTTCCCCCTCTTCCTCTCCCCCCCCTCCAAGCAGCCCATCCTCTTGGTCCACCCCCCCAGTTGACTTCATCAAGCTCAACTTTGACGGAACCTCTAAAGGCAATCTAGGAGCAATGGGTTATGGAGTAGTTTTCCACAACCACCATGGACACATCATTCTCATTAACACAGGCTCCCTTGGTTATACCATGAACAATGCAGCGGAACTTTGGGGGCTCATTAGAGGACTGCAATTAGCCATCGAGCACAATTTCACCAAGCTGATTGTAGAGGGATATTCTCAAATCATCATCAATCTCTTGAGCAGGATTTTAAATGGAGCAGACCCGGAAAGAATATCACCCAGTTGGAGACTCTCACACGGGCTAAAGACTATCACAGATTTGTTGCAACCCAATCAAGCCGTTATACCTGCTCATATCAGGAGAAAGGCGAATCAAGTTGTGGATGAACTGGCTAATCTGGGGACCAACTGGGACGGACCGGAACTCCTTTGCAAAACGTCCCTCAATCCTGATCACCCTATTCTCCAACAATGTATCCGCAAAGCTGAGGAAGTGGACAAACCCCCGGATGGGGTGTTAGTGCATGCCAAATGGCACAAAGAGGGAGTGCGGGTAGGCCAACAGGGCAGGGAGCCATGTGATCAGCTCGTGCCAACAATCGCCGCCTCGACCCTGCATTAACTCGCCTTCACGTCGCTGCAACACCATTAATTCTGGTGCGCCCGACCCCCATTACGAATCTCTCTATGGCTTTTTCGTCTGCATTTGCTTCTCTTCCTTGCTCGCGGATCGAATCCCACATTCCTCTGCTGCCTTGGCCTGGTTTAGACTGGACTTTCATGGTGCCCACAGCCCCTGGCCATCTCCAGGCTCTCTGAATTTGCCTGAAGCACTTAGTCATTTTCTACCTTCAAATGAAGGAAATTATGCCGCGTCAAAGAGGACAACCATGAAGAGGCTCTCCATCGCATCCTCCTCGGCCCCGAGCCTCTGTTTCTACCCCTGGTTCGCCCTCCATGATCTCCTCGCCACCTCTGCAGTCCGAGCTAGCACCTCTCGTCTCCTCCACCTCGCCTGCCTCCCGGTTTGAATGCTTAGCCATTATTGAAAGCTCGCCGGGCTCTTCTTCGCGTTACCTTGTCGTTCCACCGAACTCCAGAACCATCAATCCTTCCCATGCACCGATAGCTGGCTCCTCAAGGCCTCCCATGGAAGCGCCACCTCCTGTTTGAAGTGCCCGAAACAGCGCGCACGCGTCTACCGATTCCATCCCTGACTCGCAGTTGAAAGAAATTTTAACCATTCTCTATGGTCTGGTATTCGAACTCTGTCAGGGAATGGAGGACCTCCAACTCTGACTGCAGATTATGGATGGAAGGATCTCGACACTCCTTCATATTTTATCTACCTTCCAAGATGCTTTCCCCTCCAACCCAGTAGGCGCGACTTCAACAGAGGAACCCCATGTAGAAAGCGACGACAGAAATTCTCAGACGCAGCATTCAACAGAGGTCGTTGTGGAGCAGGTCAAGCATGAGGACACAGAAGCGGCGACAGCTATAGGCCAGCATGTGCACAGTTCGCCTGGAGACGCCTTGCCAGCTGCCAACAGGGATGAGAGCAACGTGGACGCCGACATGCATTTGGAAAGCAAAGGGACACCCGTTGAAGAGGAGCCTTGGTACGTGTTGGCAACCGTTTTGCATTTTTATCTTTTCCTTACAAGCTGCCCACATAAGGGTTTTTGAACCCTTAATTCTCATCACAATCTTTTAGATAAAACAACACTATTATTTTGCGCATTCACACACCTGCCTTTCATTTTCGTTTTCACGACTGCAAGCGTGAAAACCTTAAGTTGGAAGTCATGTCGATGGAATTAAAATCATCCTTCGATTGTTATGAATACCCTTGTTCATGTGGTCATTTCACCTTTAATGGTCATACATGCATCAAAACACCAAACCTTTATTCACATTGTATTTTTGTTTGGCATGGTTTCAATTTATAAATTCATGTTGCAATGATTTTTGGTGTCTTTGATTAAATCCCTAGGACAATGGTTTCATAAAACGCATACATTTTATGATAAAATCCTTGGTGCTATATTCGAAATGTTGTTTTGTTTTAAATCATTATAAATGCTATTTTATGATCAAATAGTTGGATCGACTTGTCATGGTGTTCAATGATTATTTGTTTGGCATGGCGTTTACATTGTTTTTTGACATACACCAATAGTGATTTGAATCACCAAAGCATCGTCGATTGTACCTTTCGATATGAATGTTTTGCACGGTTCATTGCATTCCACCACCCTCACACACTTAGGCATTAATGTCTGCCTTGTATCTCGGGCTACCTCTGTTAGTTTTGGGGAAACCTGTGAGCATCGGTCCTGCGTCTACCCTGTCCAGCCCCTCACCGTTTACCTTTCTCACTGTGTGCTCACTCCATGGCCCCCATAGTGCACATAGAACCTAATGGCGTCCAAACGCTGCTGCTATTTGACAATGCTTGTGAGGACCTGGAGAATAATGGCTGGTTAGTTTTCATCCAAAAATTTGAGGGTTTCAACCTCGCGACCGCCCAACAGTTTTCTCTCACATTCGATGGATGTAGGGCCAAGGTTGGAGACATCCAACTGGAATTAAACGAAGAATTCCTCAGTTCAGCTATGAGCTTACCCGTTAAAGGGCATAGGTGGTTTAAGAATTCGAAGGTGGACGAAGTGCCATGGCCGCTCCTGTTCGCATCGAGGAAAATTGTCAGTTGTGACAGAGGTATGCCTGTCACTGCCCTTAAGTCTAGGTGGCATGATTTATTGGCAATTGTTAAGAAATTCGTGACCTGTGAAGGTCGTTATGGTTTAGTGTTTCTTTACCATCTCCGGTTGCTTATGAATTTCATGGATTTCCCTGTGAATATGCCTCACTGCCTCCTACGCAGTCTGTATAAAATGTCTAAACGATTTAAGAGGGAAAAGGTTGATTCCAGCCTTTTCCATCATTGCTTGATCAAAATCATTATTGTGCATCATTTGAGGCTGAATGGTGACTGTTGGCAAGCTTTCCTATCAAGGAATGGCTTCGCCACTCCCGAATGTACTCAAGTGGACAAGACCGTGGTTGTTGAAACCCTTATTGGGCCTGCCGTGCCACCTCCTACCCTCCTACCTGTTGTCGAACCCTCGATCTACCCCAACGCTGACCTACCCGACGCCATGCCTAATTCATGTACGAAGGACAATGTTAAGAAGCCTGCGAGAAAAAAGGGGAAGGGTAATACATATGTCAACAGCAGGGGAAAGAAAGATGCACGCTGGGTGTCTAGGTGCGCTCGGAACAAACCCAAACAAAATACAGACCATAAACCTATTGTTCTGAGCGAGGATTCGGACTCTGAGGTTGAATGCTTTTTAGACGAGGAATACCCTTACTCTCATGGCCTCTGTTCTGTTGAACCCTATGACTACGTGTCCAACCTTCCACCGTTCCTAAAGAATGACCCTAACTTCACCGGAATTAAGCTTGATAGTGGAACCCCTGGTAATTTAAAAGAACCCTCGCCTGTAGTGACTCGGCCCGATCAACCACAGTGTACTCAATGCAATTCTTGGCTCGAACGTTACTACACAGGTGTTCCTCTGTTGCAGTCCAGAATTAAATCCTTGGAGGAACGGGTTACTGTGTTGTCAAAGGAAAATGATAGGTTGCAAGCCAACGATAAGAGACAAAAGACCACGGGTTCTATCGTCTTCAGAAATGTTGAGGCAACTACTGCCTTTGTCAACTCAAAGCTATCCTGACCAAATCATTTTCCTACAGCCCAGGTATGTTATTTCAATATCGATTTTTGGTTTGAATTAGCATAGCCGATTGTGTTTGCTCCGAATTAGTTCTGTTTTGTTTGAATAGATTAAAAAACGATTCTATTATTTTCGAATTACCAAGAATGATTTCGTTTTGAATTATGTTTGCATTGAATTAGTACAAAAAAATTGTTTGCTAAAATCGAATATAGCTCTGTTTTGATTGAACCGATTTAATACGATTTTGTTGTTCTTGAATTAGTATAAACGATTGAATTGGCTCTGAGTTAGTTTGATATAGTTCTGTTAGTTTTGAATTAAAAAACGATTCTGTTAGTTTTGTATTGATTCAACAACGATTTTGTTAGTTTTGAATTGACATAAACGATTGTCTTTGTGTTAAATGAGTACAAAAGATTTGTTTGCTAAATTGATTATAGTCTGTTTCGATTGAAATTGATTCAAAAACGATTTCGTTGGTTTTGAATTGTCAAAAAAGATTTGGTTTGTTTTACCAAGAATGATCTGCTTGTTTTGAATTAGTAATTAAGAGTTGTTTGATTCACTGTATACATTCTTGTTATTATTTGGAATCATTTAAAACGATTTTGTTTGTAAATATGACCAGCTACAGAATCGTGAGATTCTGTAGCTAGTCATAAAATTTGGATTTTGTTGATCTTACAATTAAAACAATATCTAAAATTGTTTACTTTTGCCTATCTACAGGTACATATGAATTTCAATGGGAATTGGATTTGCTGTGGTAGTTTAGAACATACTTTTTGTTACATAGTTTTGTTTCAAGTTGTTAGTCTTAGGCAGAAATAGGAATCTGGGAGATTGTTCCCATATTTTTTGTGAACAATTTTGATACTTTCCACAGGGGATGTTTCACCTTGTGGCCTTTATATACTCATTATTTTTGTAAACAACCCATCATTGTTGGGAGAACAAAGACTATGGACTTATGATTATATAGACTCGAATGGAAGTGGATGCTTTGTAATAGCTTTAGCTTTCAATTTATCATACTTTCGTTCAAGTTTTGTGCATGTTAATTTGTCATCAAATTATTGACTACTTTAGATATCAAGATTTGTTATAGATTGATGCGTTATGATTTAAATTCTGTCCATATCTGATGTATCTCATTTTTACTCGCAGTAATTACTCTGTTTCAATTTGATGAATAGAAGGTTTATCTTCTTTGTTAAATGAATGATTATGTACAAATCTTCACACTGAGATTTATCTAAATGTGATGATCTATAAATCATAAAATTGCTGTTGTTTTATGTCTTGTTTGTTCTGTCATTCATATTCAAAAAGAGTTGTTGTTTCTTGTTTACGAGAAGCTTGTGGATAATCTGGTGCGGGTTTCCTCCCATCAAACAGCTGAACCGAGTACTGTGCACAAGACAAATAGGAAGCGCTAATTCAGGTCAGTTTGTTATTTGCAATTTATTAGTTAAATAAATTCGAGAATTCTCAGTAGTTTAGATAGATATATATAGTACATATTGTTATCTTAATTGCTTAGCTTAGTTAGTTTTCATTTCACTTCTTTCATCGAAAAGTTATAAAAAAATAAAAATAAAATAATAGCTTAGCGGTCATAAGAAAATTTACATATGATTTTTGCAAATTTAGATCAACATTTGTATCCTGTAAACACTGTACATATATAATTGAGATTTTAATTCTGTTAATAGCTGAACATTTAAATAAGTAGAATGATTGTTTTGTAATATTAGTTAATGAACT
>ML830642.1:0-36899 GCA_009831015.1 Picea engelmannii | reverse complement strand
CCCCCCCCATCCATGGGTAAGGAGGGAGAACTCCTAAGGAAAAAAATTGGCATCTTTTTTCATATTCTTTGGGAAGTTTTTGCACACAATTTTATGGACTGTGGTCTTTGTAATTCTGGGTAAGCAATTAAGGTTACAATATAATCTAGTTTAACAGATTAGGGATTTTGGATATTATTATATCCTATATATTGTATTGTAATGGTGAGTTTAATGTAATGTGAGAGATTGTATTCTACTAAGAAAGATGTGGTTGTGAGAGAGTGAAGAGTGTGAGGATGTTGCAGCAAATGTATTATAGATGTTATCCACTCATTTTGCTAGACAAAATAACGAAAGGATAGACTGTTTCTCCGTGGATGGAGCGAGTATTGGGTGGTGAACCACATATATTGATGTCTCTACTGTATTACATTTTTTTTTGTTTTATTTCGACATTCATTTTTATTTGTTTTATTTTTTATTTACACGTGATCATATTCCTAACAATTCCCTACCCACACTATTAAGATCACAATTCATGGTGTCATTTTCCAAAAGCTTGACATGAAAAAATATGTTGGAATGGAACCCTTGGGGTGGGTTACTGAAATGCAAAAAAAATTCTCTCTCTGTATCGGTAATGATGTCCTACAAAAGATAAAATTTTGTGTCCTATATTTGGATGATGAACATGAGTAGTGTTGGAAATGGTGTAAGAAGTCTTATAAAGGATATATTTCTTGGACCCAATTTGTGCATGTATTTTATTCTCACTTTGAATGTGACACTTACCATTTGGGACATATGACAAAATCACACCAAACTGTTACAGTTATGTAATATATTACTTCCATTTATAAATTGACAATCCACATAGAGGGACAATATAATTTTTTTTTAAATAATTTTTCATCGGTGATGTTATCACTCCAAAAGTCACCCTTGAATGTAATCAGGTGAGCTTGGTAACATCAAAAGATTGTATGTGAATGTATGAGTATTTTAAAGGGTCAAATGGAAAAGACTCGAAATGATAATTTCCTAACTCAGAAACAGGGCTAACATGTACCAGCAAATAAGGTATTGACTAACTTCAACTAGTAGTTTGGGAGTAAATGTGGATAGAGGGAAGACTTGAGTGAGAGGAATGTAAAGGCTACTGCAAACATCAGGTCTACAAGAGCCCAAGGAAGAAAGTTTCTTCAAACAAGATCTTCTTGAAATTAGAAATTAAGAAAATAAATAAACACCATGACAATATAATGATCAAACATCCACGATAACGTTATCACAATTATCCATGTGAAGCATTCAATACATGAAAATTTAGCATTAGAAGCATATATGATGAAATAGAATATGTTTTCTATTAGTCAAAAAGTCTTAATTCTAGTACACTATTATATCACAGTCACTTCATCAAAAAAAAATATTACAGCTTGGTGAGCCTTGCTCAACCATCCCCACCCCTCCCTACATTTGGAACATGGATTTATAATAAAAAGGAAAGGAACCAGCTGGAGGTGTGTGATGTCCCTTCCTCACATTGGATTCTTCAACAACATATATCCATCTAACACCTGTGCTAACAGTTATTTAACAAACTACTATAAAAAAGGAAACGTGCTGGTAACAGATCCAACAATCTTTAAATGGAATTTCCTTCCTTGATCTTCAATGATGTGCCTCCTCTTGCATGCCAAGTGTCCTGTAGAGGTGGTAAGTTGTTATAATGCTTCTAGCTACTATCTTAGCCATTCTCCACATCATCAACCACCTAAAGAGTAATGAATTTGAACTCTTTGATTCTAGGTGCCAATAGGTAGCGCCATTCTGGTGTATCTCTGCGTAGAATTCAACCTCTGTCAAATATTATGTAGCGCCTGCTAGAAATTTGGTAGCGCACTGTGAAATACACAATGCCCAGGGGAGTAGGTAGCACCCAGGAAATTTGCAGTGCACAGGAGAAAATGCAGCGCCCAGGAGAAAGTGTAGCGCCCAGGAGATTTGGCAGTGCCCATGTAGCTCTTTTGCACGTTCCGCAACGCACCCCTTCTACACATCCATACTTGGAAATGGTGGAATATGAGAGAATATGGGAAAATCATTGTATACATTGTAGCTACATTTAGCTCTTCGACACCTGCATAATCACTTGGCACCTAGAAACTTGCATTCCATTTTAAAAAATGACTCAGGGAACATATCCCATATGTCTCGGGAAATTAGAGACTGTTGTATTTATATACACAAATGATCGCATCGTATATTTGATGAGACAAGTGAAAAGGAATCGAGGTTGGCACTTGCGCTTGGATTTGTGTGTTGACTTGAGAATTGGGCATGTGGGTCCCCTAAAATTTTGTTAAAATCCATAAAACTTGAGAGGCCTGTAGACTTAGGCATAAAGGAGTTTGGTATATTGATAACTTGGGCCTATAGCTTGACTCTAGAGATTCTAGACTTAAGTATATGCAATAGATTTTATTTTTAGTGCAACTTAGGCATTATAAAACACACACCACTCATTTTTGATAATATGAGATTTAAAAAATATAAAAAAAATAAATAAATATTTTTTATATTTGAAAATCCACCAAGAATAGACTAGGGTTTACCAATTTATTTTTTTATTGCAGGTCAAGAGGGAAAAGTCAAAGGATTTCTGGGAAAAAGTGATCAAAAGGAACTTGTCAAGATAGATTGGGGAATTTGAGGTTAGGACATTGGCAATCACTCAAAGGGATTTTGATAATGTCAACATAAACATGCTGAAGATGCTCTCAAAATATATTGGAAAAATTTAGTGCTAACATTGGCTCCAACTGGGATGGAGACCTCCCTCTGGGGTTTCCAGGAACCTAGTAGTTCCAGTCGCCTTTACCATTGGGCTATGGAGTCATCTACCTTGTGTAACTGATCTCTGTATACTTTCAAAACTGACCTTTATTCACAAAAGCTGACTGATATTTCTGCTGCCAACTAGAAGAAGAGAAATGCTCAGGCAACGATCTTATTTCCTACCCTACTCTACTCTAACCAACTCTGCAATTGGTTAGGTGAATGATGCCTTCCATAATAGCCATTCAAGGAATTTTAAAATTGAAGAAACCTCATCTCTGTCACTAATCAACAACTAATGTTTGAAATGTAACAACAGTGATAAAAATTCATTCAAGAAACCATACTCACCCGGACATGCTGATAAAAAGATCAATTCTGCATGCTCCAAAGCATTTGAAAAGTGTAACTCTATGTACTAATTGACAAGGTCATGAAACTGAAAGCAATGCCTGATTAATTTATGAAAGGTTACCTTCATTGTTTCAAAGTTGCTGATAGTTTGTTTGATGTCTTCTATAGGAACACTTGTTTGAATGATAGACATAGGAATTTGTGGGTCGAATAGCTGCTTCGTAACTTCAGAACCAATTGTTGGTTGATTGTTGATCATCTCTGCATATACCATGGGGATAGTCTGCTGCTCATACACTTGTTTTTTTTTAAGACAGGTTTGTTCATTGGTTGGTGATGGATAAAAGATTAGATTTAAATGAAAATACCTTTCAACACCTCCATAGCATTTATAAGGATCATGACCATAATCATCATCTACAAGAATAGTGCTAATAGGCTCCGAACAAATCATGGAAAAATTATGTTTATCACCATCAATGGTATGTCCATCAAAAATAGGTTGTCCATAACAAACCTTTGACTCTTGACATTCAAAATGTCCTGTTTCATGATTCTTTCTAACAACAAAGTATTCATTACCAAAATGTTTGTCAACAACAAGTTGCTCTTGGTCAATGCTTGAGACAATGACTTCCTCAGAGGCAAGGATGTCAAAGATACCTTCTTCGAGGACCAAATCATCCACTATCCTTTCTTCATTGGGACAACAAATAAAATCTTCCTCGTGTTCAGAATTGACATGATGTTGACTTTGAATCCTAACACAAGCTTGGAGGTTCTCCTCCACTTCCTCAACATCCATGAATAACTCTGATAAAGATGTAGATTTTCTTTCTCTAAGATACAAAACAAGGTCAGAATATTGAGACATTATGTAATACACCATGGCAGCAGTCTCAGAAGGTTTAGTTTCAAGGGGCAGGCTACAATACAAGATGTAAAACCTTCGATTAAAAATAGACAAAACTTCATTGTTTTCCCTTCTCAAAGTAGTGAACTCATGTAGGTACTGATCCAATGACTTGTTCTCACCCCAACACTTTAAAAATGTGTCATATAGTTCATCCCATGAACCAATGGAAACAACTTCCATATTCTTGAACCACAAGGCAACATCTCCAATCAAATATTTAGAAAAAAGCCTCATGATAATATCTTCATGCAAGATTTCCATATTATCGATGAAGTCTTGAAAGGCTAACATATACTCTTCTCCTGTAGTGTTATCTTTTCCAGAAAAAGTGGGTAGGTAGTCTACAAATCCTTGAGGGTAAGGATGAAGAAAGGATGGCAGCTTTAGAGGTCCAAACATCTTTCCCCTAACCTTAAACTGGAAGTCAGTGGGCTGTTGAACACTAGAAGGTTGTTGGTAAAGGCCAAAGGAGTTGGAAGCCTGAATTGAATCAGTTTTATTATTTGCAAAAGGACAATAATCATTTGGTGCATGTTGAAGTTCAACAGGATGGTTATTAACAACATAGGGAATGGTAGAAGGTAATAAATCAAATTTAAAATCTGGAGAGGGGAGAGAATCGTAAGGTTCAGACTGATTAGAAAGGTGTTTATGAACCTCATCTTCTTCACGTGTTTGAAGTGGATGGATATATTTAACATTAATGACATGGGAAGGGGGTAAATCTACTTGTTTGAAAAAGGAATATGCAAGAGCAGGTTGGTGGTCTTTAGAGTATACAAAGAAGATTATGATTCTCCTAATGTGTGTAGGGAAATTCAAGAAAGAATGACAAATAAAGAGCACAAGCTCCAGAAAGAAATTCAGAACTTGATACCTGAACTTGCCTCTGCCTTCCATTTTTGTCCAAGCTTGTTCCCATAGTGGAGTCTTCCAATAGGTTCATCTTCATGGAGTCGCCAGGTATATGTTTACAGTCAATTTTTTGTATCCCTCTCTTGTCTACCATCAAGAGTTGGATCTATGTCATTCTTCCCAGGGAACTCTTCGATCTGCTCAAATCTATCCCCGACAACAACGCCATTTATGTTATCACTCCAAAAGTCACCCTAGACTGTAATCAGGTGAGTTTGGTAACATCAAAAGATTCTATGTGAATGTATGAGTATTTTAAAGGGTCAAATGGAAAAGACTCGAAATGATAATATCCTAACTCAGAAACAGGGCTAACATGTACCGACAAATAAGGTCTTGACTAACTTCAACCAATAGTTTGGGAGTAAATGTGGATAGAGGGAAGACTTGAGTGAGAGGAATGTAAAGGATACTGCAAACATCATGTCTACAAGAGCCCAAGGAAGAAAGTTTCTTCAAACAAGATCTTCTTGAAATTAGAAACTAAGAAACTAAATAAACACCATGACAATATAATGATCAAACATCCACCATAACATTATCACAGTTATCCATGTGAAGCATTGAAGACATGAACATTTAGCATTAGAAGCATATAGGATGAAATAGAAGCTGATTTCTATTAGTCAAAAAGTCTTAAGTCCAATACACTGTTAGATCACAGTCACTTCATCAAAAACAAATATTATAGCCCGGGGAGCCTTGCTCAACCATCCCCACCCCTCCCTACATTTGGAACATGGATTTATAATAAAAAGGAAAGGCAGCAGCTAGAGGTGCGTGCTGGCCTTTCCTCACATTAGATTCTTCAACAACATATATCCATCTAACACTTGTGCTAACAGTTATTTAACAAACTGCTATAAAAAAGGAAACCTGCTGGTAACGAATCCAACAATATTTAAATGACATTTCCTCCCTTGATCTTCATTGATGTGCCTCCTCTTGCATGCCAAGTGTCCTGTAGAGGTGGTAATTTGTTATAGCTACTATCTCAGCCATTCTCCACATCATCAGCCAGCTAGAGAGTAATGAATTCGAACTCTTTGATTCTAGGTGCCAATAGGTAGCATCATTATGGCGTATTTCTGCGTAGAATTCGACCTCTGTCAAATATTATGTAGTGCCTGCCATAAATTTAGTAGCGCACTATGAAATACACAATGCCTAGGGGAGTAGGTATCACCCAGGAAATTTACAGTGCCCAGGAGAAAACACAGCACCCAGGAAAAAAAGCAGTACCCAGGAAAAAATGCAATGCCTAGGAGATTTGGCAACGCCCATGTAGCTCTTCTACAAGTTCCGCAGCGCACCCCCTCTGCACATTCGTGCCTGGAAATGGTGGAATATGAAAGAATATGGGAACATCATTGTATACATCATAACTACATTTAGCTCTTCGACACTTGCATAATCACTTGGCACCTGGCAACTTGCATTCCATTTTAAAAAATGACTTAGGGAACATATACCATATGTCTCGGGAAATTAGAGGATGTTGTCTTTATATACACAAATTCTCGCATAGCATATTTGATGAGACAAGTGGAAAGGAATTGGGCTTGGCACTTGCGCTTGGATTTGTGTGTTGACTTGAGAATTGGGCATGTGGGTCCCCTAAAATTTTGTTAAAATCCATAAAACCCGAGAGGCCTGTAGACCTAGGCATAAAGGAGTTTGGTATATTGATAACTTGGGCCTATAGCTTGACTCTAGATATTCTAGACTTAAGTATATGCAATAGATTTTATTTGTAGTGCGACTTAGGCATTATAAAACACACACCACTCATTTTTGATAATATGAGATTTAAAAAATATAAAAAACAAATAAATATTTTTTATATTTGGAAATCCACCAAGCATAGACTAGGGTTTACCAATTTATTTTTTTATTGTAGGTCAAGAGGGCAAAGTCAAAGGATTTCTAGGCAAAAGTGATCTGGATTATTTTCGGCACGAAATGTAAGCTGAGATATAATAAAGAAATGCACAGAGATATCACAAATATTAAATAAGATAACATAAATGTATCATAGATGCAACCATAAACACAGATATATAGTAATACACTCTTTCTATTAATGAAATAAATGTACAGAGACTATAAAAATGCAGAGTGAAAGACTTGCTAGAATGGCGGCAGCTTATCTCTGAGAAGAGATGTGACAGCTACTCACATCCACAAGAAGATGGTTACAATGAGGCTCTAAAGGAATTTTTATAATAAAAAAGAATGCCCAAAACCCTAGACATCCAAAAACCTAACCCTAGGAGATGAAGCACCAAAAGTCATGTGGGCCCCGTTTGGGTAAGTGAGTACATCAACTTCCCGGGGTTGTAACTTTTGCATACGATCTCCGTTTTAGGTGTGTGATAGCTTGTTGGAAAGGTATTGTTGAGGAGATTCATTTTGGGGGATCAATAATGCCTTAAACTATCATTGAGAACCTATATCTCTAAAAACATTCATTTGGGCCCTCAAAATGGCCCTGGAAGTTAAAAATTGCTAAAAATAGTAAATTGCCAAAATTGCCAAAAAACTGTTTTGAGCCAGTCGGAAAAGGTGGGTGGCCACCGATATCCACTTGGATCAAAAAATGATCAAAAGGAACTTGTCAATATATATTGGGGAATTTGAGGTTTGGACATTGGCAAACACTCAAAGGGATTTTGATAATTTCAACATAAACATGCTGAAGACGCTCTCAAAATATATTGGAAAAATTTAGTGCTAACAGGTGATATCGAGGAAAAAAATTGACTAAACCTCATGTTGAAACACCCACACACACTGTTGGAATATTGTGATAAATATAAAGAAGTTGATAGAGTGACGGATGCACAAACTAAGAGACCTTTATCTACCAATCACACTATCACCCCTACGGTGACTACACATACCTCATCCAACTCATATCCACTCTAAATCCACAATTTCTCCCAAAGAGATGGTAAGTTGGTCGAATGTCAACACCATTGTCATTTCTATAACTGTGATGAAAAATATTTTCAATGGAAAAAATACAAAGAAAATAAATTGTTTTAAATGGTTGTATCTCCACATGACTACTTAGAGGACATTCCTATTGAACATACTCCTAAATTTTTTTTGAAAGACACCACCACTTGTCCCATGGAATATGGATCCCCCTTTCAAGTTCTTTGCAAAGAACCCAAAATTTCACTCCATGCCCTATTATTTTTCTTGGAACCTAAAAACTTGAAATTGATTGGCTACATCAAGCACCACAAAGTGATTTTCTTTATTGATAGAGGTAGCACCAACAATTTTATCCATAGAAGAGTGGCACAAGAAACCCATTTTTATGCACTTCGCATATCTAACATTCAAATTGTGATCACCAATGGTAGTACTATAAAATGTGGGAGAGGATCTGAAAACATTAAATTACAAACTAGTGAGTATCATCTCAAAACTCACATGTTTTCTATTGAAATAAATAGTTTTGATATAATTATTAGGGTATAATGGTTACAAACTTTAGGACCAATGACCATGGATTTCAAATAATTATACATGAGCTTCACATAGGAAGGGAAAAAACATACCCTTAAGGGGATTGCATTTGGTTCCCCTAAAATTATCACCTCCCATTCTATGGAGAAGTTGTTAAAGAAAGGTAAGTTGACTGCTACGGAATAGTTCAATGCAATACAAGTAGTCGAGACCACACCACTAGAGATTCACCTTGATTTTTAGTTGGTTCTCTATAAGCTTCAATAGATATTTGAAATTCCACAAGGTTTACCACCTTCAAATCGATAGCATTTCCATGGTATTCCCCTCATTCTAGGTTTTCAGACATCAAATGTGCATCCTTGGTTAGCCATAGCCTCTTGAACTCAAACAATAATACATTTTTACAACAATAATAATAATATAAATTGTATGTTACAAAATAATGACATTATACTTGATTAATGGAATATGTTTTCACAAAACTACCATGAATGAAAATGTATTAATGGAATTTATATTCATATGCAGAGATATATGTCATCCAATGAAAACCTTTGTGGATTTTGTTGAAAAATACAATATTTTTTACTTCAATCAAATGAGTATGTATCTAGGGATTCTCGATGCATATACGAGGATGAGGAGAAATGAAGTGATGAGGGTTGTATAAATATGGCATGACAACTCCACATCTAGAGAGAAAGAGAGAGAGAGATTTGATCCATAAATGATATGCTTATGGCCTATCTATTTTTTCAACGTGGATATCTATAGAAATAAATAATTCTCTCTACTACTAATCACCAATAGGAATAAATAATAATGGTTCTATATCATATTTGGTTCACTACTCAATTTCTTACTTCACTAGACATACATATGTTCAACCAAGGCTCTCAAAATGTGTTCTCAATATGTAAGTTCTCTCTAGACATTGAATGGAAGATAGGTGGTATTGTTGTAGTTATACTTACAGTGATCAAACAAGTGAATAATGGGTGAATACAACAATGATGTAGTGTGTCATAACGTAAGTAACTTAAATATTGTGTACTCATACAAAACTATCAAAAATAATAATTGCTAGCAAGAAGCAAGAATAAATATTTTCTGTAAAATGTGGTCAAACAATCAACCAACAATACAACCCACCAATTCCAACACTTAGGAAACTGTTTAAACTATTGAACATAACTAATATTACAATGTATCTGTGTTATATTTTTTGTAGTTTACATAGAATGCAAGAAAATATTAAAAGCAACACTACATCAAATATGTATAGCCATTAACACCATGAGACAACATAGATTTTTTAGCCATACCACAAAAGAAGGGACTGAAGAGGGGTCCAAGGGGGTTACTCATTCTATTAGTTTATCGATTTTTATATTAATGTTTATCCCCTTTGAAATATGAAAGACATACTAAATTCACGTAATAGATGTTGTGGAAAAAGTGATCTCAGAAATTTATCACAATATGAGTTTATCACAACCACTTTATGAGAAATGTGAGAGTCAATCTTGCATGATAAGAAAAGGAAATTGAAGTTCCTTATTGTGACAATTTTCACATGTTTTCTTTCGGAAGAAAGAGAGGGTTTGGGTGCTGGGAAAGAGCACATCCATGATGTTCTTGAGAACAAACATGAGAATTATGGTTTTTGTGCCAAAAGAAGGGTTGCATGCCCATATTTGATATTTTTGTTGAGGAAATGGCTCAAGTGACTTGAGAAGGATGTCTTGATAAGTTTTGATGTAGTTGAGAGTTCCTAGAGTATACATTTGTGATATTTACGCCAACTGTACATTGGGTATTTAGAGGGAAGTGGGTAGATCCAAAGGACTATGTGACAAAGAATGGGGTCTTGTTCCTTGAGTTGTGCAGGTTGAGGGTAAGAGAGCTAGTGGATTGAAACTCTTGTTGGAGTAGAACCTAGTTTTTGGGCTATTGAATGTAGAGAGTGGAAATCCAAAAGAGCCACACATCGTTGTAGACTAATAGCCTCATCTTGAGGGTGAAATGTTGTTGAGATAAATGTAACACGAGTGCCTATGGCTAAGAGGAACATCCCTTGTATGCATCCAACCGGTTCACTTATTAAAAGTTAAGTTTATGTTATCTTTTATGATGTTAATTATATTGTGTATATGTTTTTAATTAGATGTTGTGTTTGTTGTGTTGATTGAACAATTGAATTCATGTTTTATATTTGTTGTTAATTTCTTATAAAAATTATGTGCCTGTGTTTAATTTATATAGGGAATATTAATTGGTTTTAGTAGGCTTGCATGCAGTAGAAGGATGACATTCAACCAAAATTTCAGTATTGGACTAGACTAGCACATCCACTAACTCGCGGCTGGTGAATGTCGAAAGAGTTACGGCCGATAAAATAACTCTTGATTTAAAAAACCCAACTAGATAATGAAAGAGTTACTGTTGATAAAAAAACCCAGCCAGATAATGAAACTCTAACTGAGCCAGATAATGAAACTCTGAAGAATTTCAAAAGTTAATCATTTAAACGTGGCAATCATACGATGTTACAGTAATTTTTTAATATGATTAGGTAAATGTTAAAAAGTAAACAGGTTAACGGATGTATTTATAAATGCAAAGAAGTTATCAACAATATATCTGATCCATTGATTTTGGAGGACGACTAAGAATATGCCAGCATCTTCAGTGCATAACCATCAGATTAGAATTTAAAATTAAAACATCATTAATTGTGCCCATCTCCAATAGGTATACGCCTTTCGGCGTAAAAATATGATCAAAATTCTTGCATCTTTCCCTTACCAAATGTTGCTAATTTCGACAAAATTTAACAATTTTCTTCGTATAAACCCCTTTAAATCACTGCATAATCAAGTTTTCAAACTTAACATTTATTTGCAAAATTTAAGCATTCTACCCTTAGTTCTCTGACGACGCTTCCTTCTACGGCACACTCTTTGTTCACATGAGCTACCAAACATACCTATTTGAGCTATTTCTGTGGCAGATCCTTGTATGTACAGATCGTCCATGAATTAGAGATTCCACAAGGTTCGGTTCGGTTGAAAAGAATTTACAGTATCGATTTTAACATGGAATTTAACTCTTATGTTGTTAGGTTTAGGTTTTCCCAAACACCTTTAAGTACCATAATTATACTTGTGATTAATTTAATCAGTGCATGATTTATTCTATGAGAAGTGAGTTAATA
Source organism: Picea engelmannii (assembly GCA_009831015.1). Taxonomy (NCBI): domain Eukaryota; kingdom Viridiplantae; phylum Streptophyta; class Pinopsida; order Pinales; family Pinaceae; genus Picea; species Picea engelmannii. The sequence goes on along the minus strand of ML830642.1, from coordinate 25,191 downwards.
AGTTAATACTCAATTTATATGTGGTGAACTTAATATCTTGTGTAGATCCGAAATGGATTTTAATTAATCTCTCTTTCAAACTTTGTATAAAAACATATTGGTATGTATTGGGTAAATTTGAAAGGTTTTGGCTAGTTGTTTTATCAAATGATTTTTTTTCGTAAAATTTACATCAATCACTATTTTTTGTTGTTTAGAATTCATTTCTGAATGTAGGAATGGATTCAACATGTTGAAATACTTGGAGGGCATTTGGATTATACAAAAATAATCACTTAAATCTATTAGTCCAACAATTTCTCACCTAATTTCGAATAAATATTCTCTAAAAATATTTTAATTTCTTAAAATTTTTAGCCTAAGACAATTAGAAATGGATTTGAATTAATCTTTTTTAGACAAAATTTGAAGTTGATGAGTTGAAAACTTAAACCAAAAACCTTAAAAAAAATGAAATGAACATCCTCATAATTAACATTCGATGACATCATTCTAAAAAAAATAGATCTTGTTTGATGCAAAGACAACCTCGTGAGAAATGGAAAAAAGACTAGGGAAGATTAATGACACATGCAAAAGAATGATGAATTGCATTGATGTTTATGTAAAGATGGGAGGACGTAGAGAATTTTGAGCCCATCCCCTAAGAGTCAAGATTGCCTCTAAATCAAGAAAATATACAAATTCCACCTTGAATAAGTAAGAATACGCAAAATTTATGTTAAGATCGTACCATTAATCCTTTATAACATTTGTATAAGCATAAAAAACACAAAATTTATGTTAAGAGCGTACCATTAATCCTTTATAACATTTGGATAAGCATAAAAAACACAAAATTTATGTTAAGAGCATACCATTAATCCTTTATAACATTTATATAAGCGTAAAAAAAAATATTGTATTCTAAAATGCATTGATATATGTCTAAACAAAATTTATAACATTTATATAAGCGTAAAAAAAAATATTGTATTCTAAAATGCATTGATATATGTCTAAACAAAATTCAAATTATTTCCTTTGGTTCACTCAATGTAAGCCAAATAACAAGAATCAAATTTAAATATGTTTTAATTAAGCATTAACATAGTGTATCTAGCAACATTAATTTTTTATTTCCACCATACGAATCTATGTTAATGAATACGAATCTATGGTAATGAAATGGATGGACCATAGGCATACTATTTACAGATCATATGACATTAAAACAATTGAATCTATTACCTTGTAGAAACTATCAACACTTTGAGTAGATAGTTCATCCATCATGATGAGTGAAGTATTGAAAACGAAAAAATGTTGGAAGACCTAAGGGCCATTAATGTGCATATTTAAGAGGATAATAAACACTTGAAAAAGAGGACAACAGAGTTGGAAAATGACAATGAGACCTCTACAAAATTTCCATAATTCAAAAAGGAGAACTTTGTTCAATGTCAAGACACTTTCACCACTATTATGGTATATTGTAACAATAAAAAAGTTTAACTCTTGAAATTGGGAGGAAAAGTCATCCAACTATATGATTGGAAAGAACATACACTCGATTAGGATATGTTGTATAAATAATTAATAATAAATGGGGAGCCATTGGTCAAGTTACATGTACTTGTGAGACCAAGGAAGCAAAATCACCTTTGATTGATAATGCAATTTACAACACCATGATAGGGACAAGAATGTAAGCTCACTCTCCAAGGATTTATATCAACCTATTCTGAAATATCAATTTGTTTTTTTTGAAAAGCATATCATATGCATAAATTCAAAACTCATGAGACAAATAGTCTATGATTGTTAAGGTCTAGGGGGGGTATCCAAGGGATTGTAAACCTCAATGTAAATAAACAAAGGATCATGTATGAATGCCTTGATTCTGGTGGGGTAGAGGTAGTGAGTGAATGTATCTCATCTTTTGAAATCTTGTCTTAATTTAATTCCACCAAGACAACTTTTGTTAGGAAAGAGGAACTCAAGAAAAGGTAGAAAAAAAGGAGTCGAAAATGAATCAATACTCCATCATAATTATAAAATCTTGAATGAGGGTAACAAAGATATTTTTATATCATCTAAAATTGAAGCAACTCTTGGAGGACCAAGCAAATATTTCGACAAGATAAGCATACACCAAAGAGGTATGGTAAGGCATCTTTGATTTGTTTATGTTTTAAGAAGAAACACCACATCACTAATGATTTTTGGCACTCTAGTTTATATTCATTTTTTTCTACGAGAGTCCACCAAGTGACTACCTACTGCAAGAAGAAATCCATTATAAAAATTAATTGTGTGAACAAGAAGAGAAGGACTAGTATCCCATGCATTCACAAAACAATTTTCCAACACTATAACTTAACTAGACGTTGTAAATAAAGATAGTGTTGGATTTTTTGTCCAAAACTTCATCTGAGGAACTCCCCATCCAAGATAAATGTTTGGAGGGTCAAGGATAAGGGGAAAAGTAAAATTCCACATTTGTAGACCAAGGAGCAATAATTATTCAAGGGAATTTTCTACAAAAGACAATTCTTCAAGACTAGGTGGAATTTCTACAAGATTGATAGGAATAGAGAGTGTGTTGAAGAGAAACAAAAAAATGTTGCACCTATTATTTTAATCTTTTGGGGACTAGAAACCTATGAATGGGGAGGTGTGATATGAATGGATCCAAATTTATCTCTCTTCCTACCTTTGTGAAAGAGGATCCCCTGGAAAAGTTCTAACTTGGAAATCAACTTGAGAACTAAAGGCCAAAATCCTCAAGGAGCTGAAATGAATGGTTTGATGGTTGGAATTCTATGGTATTATTATAAAATAAAGGAATTGTTTTATGTTATCAAAATAAAAAAAAATATGGAAGAAAAGGATAGACGAGGAAGAACAAGTCTAGTAGCAGAAGAATGGGGACTTCGAATGAAGTATGCTTGAAGTTTGGAGGACTAAGGGGGTTCTAAAAGTTTCCACAAAGAGTGAGTATTATGTTTAATCCAAAGAAATATGAAAAATGTCAATGGTGATTTATAGTATAGAAAATATCTATCAATATTTTATAACTCACCCATTGTAACAATTTCTTGAGCATAAACATAATCCATCTTTGTTTTTTTTCCCATTTGGAAAATTTTTGTAGATCCATCATTTTATAGAAGTGTAAAAACATGGGTGAATCTTACTCAAAATGTCAATCATAAAATGTTTGTTAATATTTTTGTATATATATTTAAATTTCTAAATATTTTATATAGTCTCTAGAAATTTTGATGAGTTTTTTGACTAAAATACATTTAGCTTATAGAATATGGGCATATCATTTTAGAAAAAAAAAATTAAATTGGAAAAAAAAAATTCAAAAGACAACATGGAAAGTTGGCCTATTGGTGAAATTGAGCCCCTAAAATTTATGTACTACAAGGTAATATTTGTCGTTCAATTTCTATGTGAATGTTATGAATAGTTTAAGATATGTATGTACGTAGTTGTGTGAACAATAAACACTTGCAAACATAACTACAAGACGATTTTCACTGTATGGTGTTGTTTTTTTGTTTCCTTAGTTAAATGGTAGGTTTGATTGATCACTCACATGAGTAACTATAATTGGGATACGTATAAGCATAATCTACAATGTTAATTTCCCAAGTACTCTATTGGTTTTTGTAATTACCTACAACCCCACCAACAATCGTTTGGTTGTTGTTATTTCATTATTCTATTAAAACCTAAGACGACAATGTGCATTATTCATTTATAGTTTCTCTGGTACAAATAAATTTTTATTTCTCTAATTAAGGTTGAATGGTTTTGATAGTGATGATAAGAGAACATTTCTTTGCATCCTATCTATTCCTTGAATAGAATAAATGCACTTTTTGTCATTGGCATGGTGTATATCTAAAAACATGTATATATCTAAAGACAACAAAATTGAAACAAACAATGTTTCTATAACATTAACCTACAACCATCGAGGTAAGTGGATATGCTCTTTATATTGTCATCCAATTGGGGAATTGATGATAGAGAACAATGCATGCATATTCATGCAAATTAATTGAATATGCACACATATATATCATTTATATGGATAGATATATGGTTGAAGGAGTGTTATGTATGCATATTTAGAATGTAAGATGCATTGATATTTGTCGTAAGAAAATTAAACTTGTTTCCTTTGATTTATAAATGGAACTTGCAAACCAATAAACCAAATAGTCAGAACCAATTCTAAATAGGGATTAATGTAGCATTGATCGGATGAATGTAGTGACATCAAGTAAGAAACCATTTTGATGAAATAGACAATATGTAGGGTTAGTACTTACAAATCATCGGTGATGTAAAGTTTTAATCTTGGTCCACTTATTTTTTGAAATTCTAGTGATCCAGGTTGTCTTAAAATGGGCCAAAACACTGAAGGGAAAAATTCCATGGTTAAATTTCCCATCACTCAAGTAGAACTATAAACTTTGTCAAAATTCCTACTATATTTAGGGAATAATTTCACATAGAAAAGGTCAAGTTTGTCCACATATTTTCCTATTGTATTTAGGGATGGATTTTGGAAATTTTTTTTATTGTATCCAATTATTATCTTGCTCCTTTTTATCACCCAAAATGGGTTGTAGTGGTGTATGGGATTTGAAAATGAAGGAATATATGGAGGTATGAAGTTGGAAAATGTTAGGATCCTACCCTACCCTCTATACTTTATGCTACCTAGGAGTTAGTTAATTGTTCTATCCATCCATACTCACTAGTACATTCGTCCCATTTTCTGAAAATTTACCAACGAAGGTTCATAGCAAAACCATCACAATTACGATGAATACTGCGACCCATTTTTTTTCATGTCATATATGTCACATGTGCAATGAACTATGGCTTCACCATACTTTCAGAATAACACTCTGCCATCGCAAGACAGATGAAAACATCTACCATACAATAGACATATTTACATTGCAAGTGCAATTCATTTCTGTCTCAATTTTTTTTGTAAGAGAGACCAACCTACAATGAACGTGTTCCATAGTCGACCAATGTCCACAACCATTGTCATTGTAGGTTCACCGCTCGTTCATCAAAAGAATGAAAAAACACTGACATATTTTTTTCCTTGGCTTGTCGTACCCTTAATGAAGAACCATTGAAATTTCACCCAAGTTTTTTGCAAGAGTGACATAGTACTGACATCCATGCAGTATTTCCAAATGAACCTTTAGTTGTAATATCAATGAATGCTAACAAGTTTCTTGCATTTTCAATGATATTTTCATTAATTAAAAAATAATAATACTCCAATTTTTTTGTCGTTTCATTGTAGGATCTTCGTACGCTCAACGAACAACCAATTACCATTCACCGAAGGGCATCGAAAGAGTGACAAAGGTGTGACGTGATTTATGTAATTCCGACAAACTTTTAGTCTCACGATCGATGAACTAATGGTTGTACTATTGAAGGAGTCTTGAAATTTTGTCGAAGTTCCAACAATAGTTTCATTAATTAAAAAAATATATATACCAATTTTGTTTCCTCGCCATATACATCGAAACTCTTCCCACAAGGTTGTAGGAAGAGTTGTAGCATCTAGAACTCTTTCCACATGACAATGGGAAGAGATGTGGTAACGTTTCCCATGGGCCTGGAAGAGTTATAACATCTATAACTCTTTCCACGGGACAGTGGGAAGAGATGTGGTAACGTTTCTCACGGGCCTGCAACAGAAAAGTTAATGAGAAAAACATGAAATGTGTCTAAAAGAACAAGTGATGGAACATAGACACTCTCCATACACTCTTCTAATTTTTGACAAAGATGTAGATCCCTTGCTAGAATTGATAATGAACCATGTAACTCACATTTTCATCATCAATATTCAAGGATCAATAAGCCCCATAACATTTCAATTTAATACATTAATTATTGGAAACTTTCTTTAAGACCAATTGTCCTACCATATTTTATTTTTCAACCACTTAGAGAAACAAAAAAACTCACATTTTGATCATCAATATTCAAGGATCAATAAGCCCCATAACATTTCAACTTAATACATTAATTATTGGAAACTTTCTTTAAGACCAATTGTCCTACCATATTTTATTTTTCAACCACTTAGAGAAACAAAATTTTTCCACTCCTTAAAAATAATCTATCGAATGTAAACCATGTATGCACTTTTAGGAAGATAAATAAAGTTAGGAAGATAAATAAAGTTTATAAATAGACTTAAATAGAATTGTTGGATATTTTTTAAGGTTATTTTGATCTTGGGGTATAACATGTTTATTAGGCACTCATATTCTCACTATGGTTAGGGATTTCAACATTATTGCTTATGAAATTTTTATCACGATGAATTGGTTGTTTATATTTTGTTCATAGAGGTCCATATTTATTTAAATCACTCTTTCAGAATAAAATAAAATAAAAATAAAAAAGAGGCTCAAATCGAGAAGGCATGCAAATTTGTTAAATATTTTGAAAGTAGTATGAAGGAAAATATGGGATTACGACTTGGGATTCTCTTTCATGATTAAAGGTCCCCAGAAGAATAACTCCCCTTTAGCTGGGAGGAATAGTCTTTCCAAAAATAAATTTTGTCCACCACTTTAGCTTCCACATTAATTGCAAGCAAACCTACTATTCCATAATGTCTATTTTATTCATTAGTTATAGCTGAGGATATTGACCTCGTATATTATATCAATCCATAACCTAAAAACTAATGAGGACATAATGATCAAGTGCAACTTGAAATGTCATCACATGATCATTTTTTTGATAAAAATAAAGAAATACAATATCTCTTTACTGGATCCATCATGTGGATCCATCCATCAACAAAAATGATAGTCTTCGGGCCTAAATGATTTTCGATGTAACTTTTATCTAAAATAACATATACCAATATAGGAAATAATGATACCATACAATTATCTTTACTATAATGATACATCTTTACTATAATAATACAATAGAATTCCAACCATCAATCAAGTCCTCTTTACTATAATAATACCATAGAATACCAACCATCAAACCATTTTTTCACCCTCTTCAGTATTTTGACCTTCAGTTCTCAAGTTCGTTGCTAAGAAATTTTTCAGGGACTCCTTTCTTACAAGGCTTTGATGAGAGATTAATTTATATATTTTTCATATCACACATCCCCATTTGTAGGTTTTTGGTCCCCGAAAGATTCAACTCAAAAGTGTAGCATATCGGTTTTCTCTTCATCACACTCTCTATTCCTAGAAAGCTTGTATAAATTCCACCTACTCTTGAAGAACTATGTTTTGTATTAGACTCCCTTGAACAATTATTGCTCCTTGGTCTACAAATGTGAAATTTAATTTTTCCCCTTATCTTTCACTCTCCAAATTTTTATTTGAGCAGGTTGTTATGTCATGAGTAATCTTTATGATCATATTTTGTGTTCCAATACCAAAATTCTAGTTGAATTCCATCCTTCTAACCCATTCTTGGGCTATTGTAAAATACCCAAACCTATTAAAAACAATTAATATTCCATATGAAAACAAAATTAAACATGGTGAACAAGAACATGATTTTCACATGTAATTAACATCAATATAAAAACAAGAATGCAATTGTTCAAGTGACAGAAAAAAAAAAAAAAATCAGTTAAAAATGTATACAAAAGAGAATTAACATCATAAAACATAAAAAAATATTTTATTTTAATGGGTGAACCAACTCGCTATATACAAGGTACATTCCTCTCATCCATAGGTTCGTTTGTTCCATTTGTCTCAACAACAGACCACCCCCAAGTTGAGGTTGTGAGTCCACAAGGAGGTCTATCTGTCTTGGTTGTCCACTCTCCACATTTAGAAGCCTAAAATCTATGTTCTACTCCAACAATAGTTCCAATCCGCTATCTCTCTTCCTCTCAAATTGCACAACCTAGGGAATGGGATCCCCCTTCTCTGCCACACAGTCCCTTAGGACTTCCCACTTCCCTTTCGGGCTCCAGTGCATGGTTTTCTAGGAAATATCACATATGGTGTGTCCAGGAACTCTCAGTTTCTTTAGGTGTTCTCAAAGCATCATTGTCAAGTTGTTGATACATTTCCTCGATAGGAAATATCAAATTTAGGAGTGATCATGGGAAGGATGGAAGGTGCACTCTGCAATGAGGAGAACACACACCTCGAGATATATCATCATGGTGATACAACAAAGGTGCACCCCCTTTGAGATGTAGTGAAATTCTCCACAAAGGCCAGATCGAGTGCATCTCTACCTGGGAGGTTGGGCACAGGTCCCAAGGACAAGGAACTGGTCAACTAATATAGTTGTTAGGGTTTGGGACCTTTTCTAGTTGTTGGCTAGTTAGAATTGGTCCTCTTTTGATAAAAACCATTGTATGTTCACCCTATCCTATAGAAAATATACCTATTGTACTAAATAAGATGAATAGTACATTTTTCTTACTCATATCTTGTGTTGTTTTTATCTTTCTCTGTGAATTTTATTTGGCTTTCTCTGCAGTATTGCAGATCAAATTATATCAAACCACTAGTCCAAGGTGCTTCTGATCCACTAGTCATAGAGTTCAGTGGTAGATATAGAAAAACCTATGTCCCCTCCCTGAATGCGCTAGGGTTGAAGTTTTTTTCTATAGGTAATGGATGTGCTAGGGTTTATTTTTGCCCTCCTCTCTCTCCCAAGAGGTGCGCTAAGGAAATCTCCTCCGCGTATTAGCTCAAGAATATTTATAGAGGTGCGCAAGGGAAACCCCCTCCTCCTCTCATTTATGTCAAGTTTTTCAGAGGTGCACTAGGGAAACCCCCTCCTCCTCGTCGCTCATTTTGCAGTCTAAAGGTGCGTTAGGGTTTTTCCCCCCCTCCTCTCTACATATTAGTGGCCTATGTTTAAGATCTAGATAGGAGCAACATTATTTTATGAAGATCATGCCTCCAAGAAGAGACACTTCATAGGATGATTCCTCTTATGTCAACTGTTCCCCTATCCAAGAGTTTTATTTGGCTCTTCATGAGATACTTAGATTGCAATGTCAGACTCCAACTCCTTTGTGATTGGATGCACGCTTCAAACTCCATAAATTCTCTGGGAATATCAATGGGGACATTGTGTATTCTAGAATTCGAAGTCTCTCTACATACTTCAGTACACATCACGACATATCTAATGAGGATAAGCTTCAAATTGTTAGCTTACACATGGAAAGCATTTCCTAGGCTTGGTTGGATACTCTACTCATTGATTTGAAAATGGACGAGTACTTACTCTACACAAGTTTTCAATCGAGAATCGTTTTCTGATGAATTAATTGAATAAGGATTAAAGGGCATATGAGTCCATGATTAGCCATGATTTTAAACAATAATACATAATACACATAAACAGAAAATGGAATAAGCATATGAAAAGACAAGAGAGAGACAACCAATGTTGGTAACAGAGTTCACCCCTCCTGGGCTACGTCTTTGTACCTGCTTCAATTGGAATACGGATCAATTTCATTCCTTCTTCAAAAGATGTTGGGACCTTCTCATAAGTTATTACATAATAGATTCCTTCTCCTTCAATGAGGATTCAACCAGACTACTCACATTCATATCTCTCCATACATCAAGAGGGATAATTCCTTACATGAATAAGTCTCTCAATGCTTAGGAGTAGTGGTACTATGGATCCCTAAGTCCACTTATCAATTCCTCATTACCCTCCTCCTTCAAAGGGCTCACATAAGGCATTATATAGTTTTTCTTCACTCCCTCTTAAGAAAGAGCATTAATTCCTAGATTCACAATAATAGGATCTAATTACAAAAGAGGAAAAACAAGATCCATGAATGTAGGATCTCAAACTATCTTCAAGAACGTAATGGGAAAAATCTGAAAACCATGCAAAGACTCTTCAACCATGCCCTTGATTCTCTCAACCTAATAGTGAGAAAATTGGAAAATTTGTGTGAGGTGTTTTCTCACACAATTTTTTTTTTTTTAATTACAATCTTAATGAAAAACATGTGAGTCTAATTCCCTCACAAGTATTAATCATGTTCACATCAAAATAATAATAATGTATGAGTGTTTTTCAAAATATCATAAAGCATAATTAAATGCATGAGCATCTCATAAAATCATAAAAGAATGCATGAGACCCTTTTTCCCACAAAGAATTAATAAAATGCATAAGAAAATAAACTCATAAACACATAAGTTCACCACTTTCTCGCCAGCTAAAAATCAACTTGGTGAACAAAGTAAAGTCCCTTCCATGTTTGGAGATCCGCCCGGATCACGCCTCCCCACTGTTGGAACAACCCCTTTTTTCTAAGTTTTCAAGACTAAAGATTAGCTATGGAGCCGCCTCTTAACAATGATCTTTATTTAAGAGATTTGTTTTGGTTTCTCAAAAATCAGCAATTCGCGATGTATAAAGAGCTATTTTCCCAGCCTACTTAAAGCCCCGAGTTTCGAAACCCCGAGAACCCATTTTAAACGCGCTTAAGTGAAAGCTAAAAGTGTTTAACTCTCAATAAGGCCCATCGCAATTTCACGATTCGGGTTTCCCTGCGACAAAGTATTATCGAATTCTCTCCCCTCATAATCCCGACTCCCGAATTCGCGAAGTTTAGAAAGTTTTTCCCAAATCACGATTACTTAAAAGTTTTAAATAGAGGATTATCACTTAAGCTAATCACGTCGCGAGTTTGCAGTTAGAACTTTACTTATGCCATGACTTCCAGGGATATCATACTTGTAACCCCGATACCCGAGGTCGCGAGGTCCCTTTTTTAATCTTGATAAATTAAAAACCAAAGGTAATTAGTGTTAATCTGCCAAATCGCAGTTTCACGATCTTCGGGGTTCATGGTCCAAAAATGAGGGTAGAAATATTTCGATGTTGTGAATGCCGAAAAAGGCAATTAAGAAATAAAAGTACTTAATAAACAAACTAAGTTGAATTGACTAACGCCTTAATCGACTTTTACGCCAGTACTACCTACGGACAAAGCTTTAAACCTCTCTACGTTCTTCCTGAGTCACGCCATCAAAACATTTATAACATTTATAAGAAGGTCCCGTGAAGTGATTGATACTAAGATCAGATTTTATTTCTAAAATCTTTTCATTAATGATTTGAACATTCTGTCAGTGAGAACTCGTATAGAATTTAAGTGCTCAAAACGAAAGGATTACTGTCGTTCGTTTGAAATTCTTTCTATTTTTCTGCAGAGCCATTTTTCCAAAGTAACCCCTATTTGTATTTTCTCTCTCTGTGACAGGAGGCCGAATTAGAGAGTTCTATATTATGGCTCTGACGAAAACTCCCAAGACTACTGGTGAGAGTTCGGGTCAAGGTTCAGATATTATCTTCGATACTTCACACAGGAGCATCATTACTGTCAAAACATGGACACATGTCTCCGACATCTTGCGATGCGAGTTGATCAATTATTCTGAGGATTCCAGTGGTAATGAGAAAGATGACATATCCATAAAATATAAAGTTATCACTCAGTCTCAGATACACAAGATCACAGCAAGGCCACGTCTCCTCCCATATTTTGATATGATAAAATGGGCGCTGGACCATGTAGATATCCCGACCAGGAAAATTTTCAATTAACAAAAGGTGGTGGTTGGGACTTTCAGGCCAGGACATATACGGGAAACATACAAATTGTCTCCCACACCGAGATTCATGCACAACACCGAATTCTTAGAAGTCTTCAAAAAGAAAGAATGTGAGCAGTATGGGAAAAGCCTATCTGACCTTATTAAATATTGGTATTCTCACCCCGCGAAATTCAGGGCCGACTCCAATGGAATCTATTTGATCTCAGCGTTGGAGCCACAATTCATGTATGTAGCAATGATGGTCTGTAGGTTGTACGGGAAGGAGGATACCGCTCACTTATTCCACCCATGGGTGTCACTGATTCACACAGTGGCTGAGGGTTTCACGTTCAATTGGGCCAAGATTTTGTCCAATAGTCTGGCCATCCGGATCACATAATACTGAGAGAAAAAGGCAAGTGGGAGAACATCCTCATTTTTTATGTTAGCTTACATAGTGGACATTGTGTATTTCTTGACACCTTTCCCATTAATGAGATGGAGTTGGACTCCAACCAACGAACGACCTATTCATGAATACCATTCGAAGCTCTGGGAGGATAAAGCCAAGGATTTCGTATACGAGATTTTCAATTGGGTAATGGTGCCCATGCATATTTCTATCTTTGGCCAACCACCCCCCCAGATTTCGAATAAATCTGCAGAAGATTTAATCCACGTAGCATATTGGTATATTGAAAGGGAATTTTCATACATTAAGGTTTTTGGTTTCTCTACTCCACCATATGCCCTACCTTTGTTTTTACCAGATAAGTTGGTGTGTCGCGAGATTGCTAGGCAAACGGTGCTCGGTGGGATAAGCAAGGAACTCAAGGGAGTTCAGAAGAAGGTATGGCCACCTTTTCCCATACACATTGTCACCTATTCTTTATTAGATTTTGGCCATGCTAAAGAAGAGGTCACAACCCTGAGTGAGATGAGACTAGTGGGCATCGAGTTTAAGAAGCATGACCCGCATAAGATTGTGGGCAATCACTTGGAAAGTTGTGGCTTGAAAAGATACGAGCACAAAATCTCCCCCCATGACGAAGTTTTCCGAGGGATAAAAACTTACTCAGAAGTTCTAAACTGGGTTCAAGCCCTCTAGTTCGGAGACATGTTCGATTTTTATAAGTTCCAGGAGTACCAGAGGAGCGAGGTCCCTGAAGTTTTGCAAGGTACAGTCTCAAAACCCCGGGGGTCTCAACAAGCAGAGGCCGAGGGCCCGACAAGCACAGGCCCGGATGAAGAGGAAGCTCAAGGGAACACAAAGAAAACTAAGGCCCTCAAACAAGAATCCGAAGGCCTAAGCCATGAAGAAAGATCCCCAAGGGACAAACAAACCGAGGTTAGAATTGAGATGCACGCAAAGCAGGTAGGAGACCCACTGTTTCTCACACCGAATAAACCGGGTACTGATGCTGGTGCGAAGAATATACCGTCACAAATTGGCAGTCCCATCCCGTCTATCACACTCCTATAGTTTTCCAGAGGGGACCCTGATGCTTGAGCAATATCTATAGAAGACCTGATGCCTATCACCGCCGAAGAGTTGCCCCCTAGCGATTTTTTCTTCAGCAAGAAAAGGAGCGCCATAGTGAAATGAGAAACACATCACCAGGCAGGCACAGTGGCCCAAAAATTCAAAATATTGATAGATGACAAAGTTTTATAAGAAGAAGAGTTCATTGATGAGATAGCGGGAATGTTGGGGGCCTATGCCACTGCAAACCAATACTCAGTTGGGACCCTAAGGAGCCGATTGAAATACAAGGATCAATTGATCAACAAGTTGCAGAGTCGTCTATCAGAATCAGAGACGAATGCCTGAAACGAGGCATATAAAGAGCTCGAGCAAGCCAAAGAGGTCAACCGACAGGAAATCGAGCAACTCAAGACTAATCTTGAGCAAAACGCAGTCGGTCGAAGAGAGCCAAATGCAGGCTGAGCGATAGGAGGGATTGATAAACCAGCTGCAGACTAAGTTGGATCTCGCCGAAAGCTAGGTCATAGACATGATGATATTGCAAACCTAGGCCACAGAGATCCGAAGGAGAATAGAAATAGCTCAACAAAGTTTGCTTGCCAAAATAGAGATCATCCAGGATCATGTTCAACTAGTAGACCAAGCCCTGAACCAAGTCATTTTAAGAGAAAGGGAAGCCTGGGTAGCCTGAAGTACATTCCAAGAAGCCGTCACATCCACAACAAAGGAAGATATAGCCATCGCTTCCAGATTTTCCATTAAAGAATAGACCAAGGGGGATATCTTGTTGACATCCTGGGAACATGATATATCCGAAAACAGGAAAAGGGCCAAAGAGGTGAGGGATTCTTGTGAATAAATTTTTGGTTCAATAAACAAAAATTTGTTAGAGCTCGATAGAGAAGCTAGCGCTGGAATGTTAGGGAACATCAACATAGCCAAGCATTTGGTAGATATCAAAGAAAGTATGGACGCTGTGTATTTCTTGACACCTTTCCCATTAATGAGTTGGAGTTGGACTCCAACTAGCGAACGACCTATTCATGAACACCATTCGAAGCTCTGGGAGGATAAAGCCAAGGATTTCGTATACAAGATTTTCAATTGGGTAGTGGTGCCCATGCATATTTCTATCTTCGGCCAACCACCCCCCCCGGATTTCGAATAAAGCCGCGGAAGATTTAATTCATGTAGCAGACTGGTATATTGAAAGGGAATTTTCATACATTAGGGGTTTTGATTTCTCTACTCCACCATATTCCCTACCTCTGTTTTTACAAGATAAGTTGGTGTGTCGCGAGATTGCTAGGAAAACGGTGCTTGGTGGGATAAGCAAGGAACTCAAGGGAGTTCAGAAGAAGGTATGGCCACCTTTTCCCATACACATTGTCCCCTATTCTTTATTAGATTTTGGCCATGCTAAAGCAGAGGCCGCAACCCTGAGTGAGATGAGACTAGTGGGCATGGAGTTTAAGAAGCATGACCCACATAAGATTGTGGGCAATCACCTGGAAAGTTGTGGCCTGAAAAGATACGAGCACAAAATCTCCCCCAATGACGAAGTTTTTCGAGGGATTAAAACTTACTGAGAAGTTCTAAACCGGGTTCAAGCCCTTCAGTCCGGAGACATGTTCGATTTTTATAAGTTCCAGGAGTACCGAAGGAGTGGGCTCCCTGAAGTTTTGCTAGGTACACTCTCAAAACGCCCAGGGTCTCAACAAGCAGAGGCCGAGGGCCCGACAAGCACAGGCCTGGATGAAGAGGAAGCTCAAGGGAACACAGAGAAAACTAAGTCCCTCAAACAAGAGTCCGAAGGCCCAAGCCATGAAGAAATATCCCCAAGGGAAGATAATCCGGATAGACAGACCGAGGTTAGAATTGAGATGCATGCAAAGCAGGTAGGAGAGCCACTGTTTCTCACACCGAATAAATCGGGTACCAATGTTGGTGCGAAGAATATACCCTCACAAATTGGCAATCCCATCTCGTCTGTCACACCCCTACAGTTTTCTAGAGGGGACCCTGATGCTGGAGCGATATCTATAGAATACCTGATGCCTATCACCGCCGAAGAGTTGCCCCCTAGCGATTTTTTCTTCAGCAAGAAAAGGAGGGCCATAGTGAAATGAGAAACACATCACCAGGCAGGCGCAATGGCCAAATATTAAAAATATTGATAGACAACAAAGTTTTAGAAGAAGAAGAGTTCATTGATGAGCTAGCGGGAAAATTGGGGGCCTATGCCACCGCAAACCAATACTTAGTTGGGACCCTAAGGAGCCGATTGAAATACAAGGATCGGTTGATCAACGAGTTGCAGAGCCATCTATCAGAATCAAATATGAATGCCCAAAACGAGGCATATAAAGGGCTCGAGCAAGCTAGAGAGGTCGACCGACAGTAAATCGAGCAACTCAAGACTAATCTTGAGCAAAACACAGTCGACCGAAGAGAGCCAAATGCAGGCTGAGTGACAAGAGGGATTGATAAACCAACTGCAGACTGAGTTGGATCTCGCCGAAAGCTAGATCATAGACATGACGATATTGCAAACCTAGGCCATAGAGATTCGAAGGAGAATAGAAACGGCTCAGCAGAGTTTGCTTGCCAAAATATAAATCATCCATGATCATGTTCAACTAGTAGACCAAGCCCTAAACCAAGTCATTTAAAAAAAAAAGGAAGCCCGGGTAGCCCGAAGTACATTCCAAGAAGCTATCACATCCATAGCAAAGGAAGAGATAGCCATCGATTCCATATTTTCCAAAAAAGAACAGACCAGGGCGAATATCCTGTTGACGGCCTGGGAACATGATATATCCGAAAATAGGAAAAGGGCCAAAGAGGTGAGGGATTCTTGTGAAGAAATTTTTGGTTCAATAAACAAATTTTTTTTAGAGCTCGATAGAGAAGCTAGCGCTGGAATGTTAGGGAAAATCAACATAGCCAAGCATCTGGTAGATATCAAAGAAAGTATGGAAAGGGATCAAGTCAAGCTCTCTCAAGTAAGTCAAGTCGACATTGCTCAGATTGACAAATGGCTAATTAAGCTGAATTTACTATTACTGTCCATCATGACAGAAGATCGATAGGTGGGAGGTAGGATCCCACAACTGGACAAGAAGCGTTACTTATTTGAGGCAAAAAAGCAAGTCGAGCCCTCCAAGTCTATCGCCCAACTGGTAGAGAGATGTCTTAAATGTATTGAGCATGGGCAAGGTAAAGCTTCAGGAAGCAAATAATGTAATTACACATATTTTCAAAGTTTTGGATGCCAGGCGACAGGGAGAGGTGAAAGGCCTGCAAAAAAAGATAGGGACAACAAGTGAAGCATTCCACATGCTTAGCTCGTAACTCCCATTCTTTGAATAACTGAATTGTAACGCCACATGTTGGTATAAATACATCTTTAATTATGTAAGAGAGGGGATTTTTCTGTTGGCAGATTGTAATAGAGGAAATTTCCCTTTGCCAGGATTAATACAAAGCAAATTGAAGACTCCATATTCCATCAAGATTGAGTTGTGTGTTTTCCTATGTTATTTCATACTTCATGTCATTTTTATATACGTCTTTGATAAATGCTTTAACTGCAATTTAGTACAACTTCTACTGTGGTGATCATATTTTAGTTATCTAATTATTTACAGCTTTTCCTCTGCATCGACTATTAGCAGGTACAAGACCTGTGGATTACTTAGATCTCTATATTTTATGCTCTATTAAAGTGTTTCTTTTCTTTTTCTTCTTCTGCTAGAGCGTGAGATTCTTCTGGAATTGATGCCTCACATTGTCTGATAGCTCTATGTTTTCTTTCGTTTCATACTTGGTTTCAAATTTTAACTCAGTTATGGAAAACAACCTTCGATTTGTTAAACCATTTAATTGGCTTCACAAGATTTTTTCTCATATAATCTAAAATTGAATCAACAACTTAAAAGCAACAACCCCTTAAATTTTTGTCCCTTAAATGACTGCCCCTGTTGCAAGGTAACCTCACGTAGAACTCGACCTCTCAGACCAAACTAGCATTGCCTTAAACCTCTTTGATACTATCCTAAGAACTGCAACCACCTGAGTCGAACTCGAACGTTCATGGGAATCCATTGAACGGGATATAACCTTTCAAGAACAAGTGTAAGTTAGACATAGACAACTTAGAAATCAACCATAGTTTCTCTTCCCTTTGTTTTCTCATTTCCATATCTTTTACCCTCTTCTGGATGCCTAGACTCTATACTTTGTAGCCTTATGTACAGACTCTGGAACAACACCCACAAAATAAAATTTTGGTCTCCAAAAGTATCAACTGTATCTGTATGCAAATGTCTTCAAAAGGAACATTCCTTCAAGAATCCTTCACCCACGTAATTCAAAATCAAAATGTGAAGCCAACACTTGCAACTGCTGCAAAGAAACTGTTTGTAAAAAGGCACATCCCTTGTCTCCTTCACCTCTGTTCTTTGGAGATGAAATGTCGAATCCCACATCTACATAACTTGCAACCTAAAGCAGATGATACATGTATCACAATCTTTGGCATACCTTACTTGCCAAGAGTTTATAAATACACCCTTTTGGTCAAGTTTACAATGAATCGCCAAAATGGCTTAGGAAAATCGCCCCATTCAAATGTTTACATAATGATTACAAAATGAAGTCACTTAAGGCTTAAGACGCAAAAATAACGCCTCTCACTCTCCTCACTCGAGAGTGACTAAAAAAATCCATTACAATGCTTCATAATCATTTTAGATGATGATTTGAAGCCAATTTCATAGCTTTTATATGGCAATTACATCAAATTTTTTAAGAAAATTTTAATGTGCTAAACATGTGCACAAAATGATAACAATATAAGGTTTTCTAACACCCATTACAAAAATGTGCATATAGCCAAAATGTGCACTAGTTGTGGAAAATTCCAAAAAACCCATTATACTATATGTGCACCAAATAAAAAAACAAAAGATTAAACTTTCTCATTGCCATCTTACCAATTCTATGGCATAGAGAAATAAAAAATTAAAACCTTATGGAAATATACCCATAACACATTAATGTATTGGCGCAATAACTTACCAAGGCATATTGACTTTATACCAAAGTTCAAACCTCTTACTATTCGCTTGTGCATGTGTTCATAGGTCTTGGCGTTACACATATTGTGGTGGCTTTGAGTGCCATACCCAATGTTGACTTCTGAAATGTTGGTAGGGGTAGATCATTAGTGGTGACCAAGTCTGGGGATCGAGTCTACCTGTGTGCTCCCATTACGTCTTGGCCTGTTTGTAACGACAAGAGTATACATGGCAATATATTAAGATCCAAACTTTTTTATGGTTTAAATTCCATGTAATATTTGAACCCTATGCATTAAAAGTCCAACATATTATAATTTTTTTTTATTGGAAACAACTGATTTTTACCCTCGACAGTTGTGGAAGTCATATGGCCAAAATATTTGATATGCAGTGGTGACTTTGAATCTTCGACCCTCGGTTCCTGGCGCTCGACCCACTCATATTTCATTCGCTCTCCAATTTGAAAAACTCATCCTTTTCTTACCGTATCAAAATCCAACCAATCAAACATGGTGGCGATGGTCTTGAAGGACATAATGAGTGAGCGATTAGTATTGGAGTCACGATTATTCCAACGCCCAAGAGGTGATGAGAGAAATTCCCCCGACGCTCTGTTTGGCTTCGATATGACTGTGGAGAGGCCGACATTGATGAGGAGGGAATTCGATGGACCAACGACACAGATGAGAGCATTCCCCCGTCTCGTTTGTTTCTTGTAGTCTGAGAAACTTACTGTGGATTTGACCTTTCAGCGCAATTAACCAGCACTCAATCCACCAAGAAAAATAAAAAAACGCTCTGCCACACATCATTGGTGACGAAGAAGCAAGGGATTCTAGGATATAGCTGCGATTGTCAAACTTGATGCGACAAATACAATCTACATCAAATATGCCCACTCTTGCTCCCATACCGGCCAATGCATATACTATATTTACAACAATAGTTGACTGACCCAGATTTGCGGATCAAATGACCACAGAAAATGTGTCGCTCTCAGGATATTATCACAATCGGCAAAGCCCCGTATCCTTTGGTGTATGCGAGAAGGTGTCACTTCTTTGTAGGGATAATATATGAATGAAGAATACCATTCTATCAAAAGGGTTGCATGAAACCTACTGTAGTACATTACCATAATGCAATGTGACTACCAGAATTCCCATACCTGACGCGATCGCGTCCATGGACTTTGTGGTTGTACGTGAAGGAATAGGTGCGAACCATCTAATTTTCGTGTTCTTTAACCCCAACTGTATTCGTCAGCTTACACATAAGGATAGGGATCTAGATCCCTCCAAATCCTCCTCCAATGAAGGTATCTCTCTTTTCTTGGGATTTCCTACGGATCTGGTGCAACAATTTTGTTAAAAAAAATCGTAGTCTCTAATATGGCAGTCAACATTGTCAACACTGTCTCTGCATGCAATTCCTCAGTCCTTCAGAATATTTTGAATCGCAATGGAATAGGTTCCTTTAAAAACCAGACGCAATATGCATCTCCACAGTGAATAAGGTAGTAAAGATCTAATAGGCATTGGCAACCCGAAAACTAGTATGGCCGTTGTGCACTAAAATTCACTCTCTCATGTTTGTCTCAGAAATTGATTATATCGATCAGAAGAAACATACCTACACAGAACGATTGCGGGGTTGTAAAATGGCAAAGGCTGCATAGAATGTTGACATTGTCATCGATGCCCAGACCGAAAATGAGCCAAGGATTCATAACTCACTGGGGATCTACGTGACCTGCACCAAAAGTATGGAAAACATTTCCCCTGGCTTGATCAGAAATTGCCAGCTCGTGTTTATTCCCATACAGGATACTTGCAGACAAAACTTTTGGCTTGAGTGGAACGATGACAGAGTTTTCAACCTGGCCTGAAGAGACTCATGCTTTGTGGAAGATTCTGCAATTTCAGCACAATTATCTAAAATGTTTCCATGTCTCCTGACACCTTCAACACTACTGCTTATCTGTCGTACATCCAACTTCTTGGTCTCAACACACACTGTTGTCGTGAATTTGGAGTATGTGAACGTAGGGTGATTAACCCTTGAAGCGAGTTCATGTTATCTACTTTGAGTAGACTAGATTCTAACACTAATGATAACCAATCTATGGCTATCCAGACATAGTCGGTGCTGAACATTCCAATGTCCTTCGCTCTAGAATAACACGATGGTCATTGGTGAGCTGTCCATGGAGATTCTCTATTGTATAGAATCGAATGATGGATTCCTATCCACTCTTCTACCCATAGGCCTGTTATCAGAGATACCATGCTCGCGTAGGCTCCAAGAGCGCTATTACTGATTATTACCTTCGATCTTGTCAGGTATTCGCTATAGTCAATATCGACCATCAATCAAATTCAGAAGGTAAGTGCAGTGCCCTTTAATATGTCGATATCTGGATTGAATCGACCCAAAGGGGCCTTCTTTATAGTCTAAATATTGTTGCATTTAGACATTAGACATAGCCTCCACAGAGATTTACAAGTACAAGCTGCCTTGAAGATCCCGACATGGGTGAATTCATAGTTTCATTCTCAAACATGTTGAAAGAAGGATTTATTATCCAACCAATCAAAGGTGCCAACTTCCCGTAACTGAGTTTCTTCAGGAACTGATGCAGGAACATTGATCATAAGTTCTTTCACAACCTCTTTCTTCGTGAGTGCTGGAGCAGGTTTCTTCCTCGAATTACAACGTAACTGTAGGTGGAGCTTCCAATATTTCTTCTCCCAATGGCCACTAATGTTGCAATAACTGCAAAAATTCCTTCATTTTGCATTCAATAGAATCTCCTTGTCACGAGGACGTGGAAGAGTTTCCCTTGGCTCTGTCGCACTTCCAGTGGTCGTGCTCGTCTTCTTTACCCAAGTTTTCTTCTTGTGATTTTTGGCTACATCACGGTTAGAAGAGAGTGCAAGAATGCATATTGCAAGTATCATGCTTCTTAGGATCAAAAGAATAATTTGACTGACCATGACCCTTATACCTTTGAGGCTTATCCTCGTTGTAGATCCAATGAGGACTAGGAATAGATTATTTGATTCCTCTCTTGGAATCCAATGATGTAGAAATGGTTTTTGAAGTGGCTCTTGGTTCAACGAACTTTGAGAAGTCTCCAATATTCTCTTGACCATACCCCAAACCTGAAAATCATGGTCTTTGTACCACCTCTAATGGATGAGCAAATTCTTGGCCATGAATGCCAAGTCCACGTCCTCTGTATCCCATCTTCGTGAGGACCTTCATGCCCATGTTAGTTTCATACTGAGAATAAATTGAACATGAAGAAACATCATATACCTCGGTTTGAGTTTGAACATCCACGGTAGAAGGTTCTTTGTCCTCCATTCGTTCACCATTCTACAACATAGAGAAGAGATCATCCTTGGTTTTCAATTCGAGTTGCAATTCTTCAATAATTTAGTTGAGGAATTCTCCATGAAGCTGAGATCTCTCTTGAAGCTCTTGCTTCTCTTATTCTACAACCTTCAAAAGTCTCCTCAACTTTGAGTTTTCATCTTGAATGCTGTGATTTATATCTTCTAATTCTTAAAGTCTTTATGATTGCTTCACTCGTTTTCCCATCCTGCAAAGTAGTCATCCTAGCTCTGATACCACATGATCCGAAAATGGATGAGTACTTACTCTACACAAGTTTTCAATCAAGAATCATTTTCTAATGAATTAATTGCATAAGGATTAAAGGGAATATGAGTCCATGATTAGACATGCTTTTAAACAATAATACATAATAAACATGAACTCAGAATGGGATAAGCATATGAAAATACAAGAGAGAGACAATCGATGTTGGTAACGGAGTTCATCCCTTCTGGGCTACGTCTCTGGGCACACTTCAATTGGAATACTGATTGCTTTCATTCCTTCTTCAAATGATATTGAGACATTCTCATAAGTGATTACATAAGAGATTCCTTCTTCTTCAATGAGGATTCAAGAAGACTACTCACACTCATATCTCTCCATATATCAAGAGGGATAATTCCTTACACGAATAAGTCTCTCAATGCTTAGGATTAGTAAGACTATGGATCTGTAACTCCACTCACTAATTCCTCATTACCCTCCTCCTGCCAAGGGCTCGCATAAGGAATTATATAGTTTTTCCTCACTCCCTCTTAAGAAAGAGCATTAATTCCTAGATCCACAATAATAGGATCTAATTACAAAAGAGGAAAAACAAGATCCATGAATGTAGGATCTCAAACTATCTTCAAGCACATAATGGAAAAAGTCTCAAAACCACCCAAAAAATCTTCAACCATGCTCTTGATTCTCTCAACCTAATAGTGAGAAAATCTGAAAATTGATGTGAGGTGGTTTCTCACATAAAAACCAATTTCCTTAATTACAATCTTAATGAAAAATAAGTGAGTCTAATTCGCTCACAAGTATTAATCATTTTTACATCAAAAGAATAATAATGTATGAGTTTTTTTTCAAAATCTCATAAAGAATAATTAAATGCATGATCATCTCATAAAATCATAAAAGAATGCATGAGACCCTTTTTCCCACAAAGCATTAATAAAATGCATGAGAAAATAAACTGATAAACGCATAAGTTCACCACTTTCACCACTTTGTCGCCAGCTTAAAATTAACTTGGTGAACAAAGTAAAGTCCCTTCCATGTGTGGACATCCACCCAAATTAGTCATTGGGACCCAACTCATTGTATATTTGCAGGAATCAGCCTCATCTTCTATTCCTCCTATTGGGACTTGGGAAGCTCTCTATCAAGCGCTCCGTAGTATATTTTATCCTCCTAACTACTGTCATAATGTTATGGCTCACTGGTCACAACTTCGTCAATTCTCAAGCCATTTTGTGCACAACAATACATTGAAATATTCACTGGGCTTTGCATCTAGCTTCGTATTCAGGACTCCGAAGAGGTTCTCATAGTAAATTTTAATTCTAGTTTATTGACTTTTTACGCACGAAGGTGGATCTTTTTTATAGTAGTTCGTTGGATAAGGCTTTCTCCAATACTCTAGCAATTGAGCGTAAGCTAGCCGCTCACTTGAAATTCCATCAGTGTCATCCTAGGTCCTCCTCCACACCCTCCTCTCCAAATTCTCCCTCTTCCTATAAGTCTGCTAAATGGTGCACATTCCATAAGTCTTATTTCCATAACACCATCGATTGTCATGTCCTACAAAATCCGTCTACTCCCAAAACTCTTTTTGTCGATACTCCCGAGTCCTCATCTTCAGTTCCCCCTCCTTTTGATCTAATCTCTTTATACAATACCATGGCTACATACCCCTATTTTCTTTTGATGACTACTAATTCTAATGCTACTGCAGTTTCCCCTCTCTTCACCCACAATCGCCAAATCAAGCAGTCTCTTGCTATGCTCATTATTGATAATGGAAGCTAAAGGAATTTAGTAGCTCAAGATTTAGTGAACCTATTAAACCTACACACCACCCCTTATCCCTCTACTTGTTAATTAGGGTGGGTTCATAAGGAAGAACCTTGTCTGATGGTCACACAACATTGTGTCGTCACCTTTGCCATTGGACCTTTTTGTGATTCTGTCCTTTTCTATGTGTCTTTATTGGATTGTTTGGATATTATTTTGGGAATCCCATACCAGGAACAATGTGATTCCATCTATCATTCCTGCACCCATCAATATCACCTCAAACAAGACGGCCAAACTTTTGTTCTTACATCTTCATCCCTAAAATATCCTCCTCTTCTCCCTGGCCAAGTTGTCATCTGCCAAGTAAGTCTCAATAAATCCCTTTCCATATGCTTTTTGCACCCTATTCATCCATATATTAGACACCCGAGTCCATTGCACATTATTTGTTTGTTTTTCTCTTTGAATATTTTGATGTGTTTTCCCCTTCGAAAGGCCTTCCACCTCCACGTCCTATTGAGCATTGTATCGACCTCATTCTTGGTGGTTCTCTTCCTAATGCTCCTTCGTACCGTTTGGCTCCGTATGAGGCTAAGGAAATTGAATGCCAACTCCAACAACTTCTCAATGTCAACCATAACAAACCCAACTACTCTCCTTGTGCCTCTATTTCCTTCGTTATTCACAAAATGAGAGTGGCAAGTGGAATTTAGTCACCGATTAGAATCCTCTCAACAACGTTACTGTAATTTTTTTTTCTCCTCTCCCTTGTATTAAAGACTTTCTTGATCATCTCAAAGGGGAAAATTATTGTACAAAGATGGATCCAATGGAAGGATATCACCACGTGTGAATGGTTTCTACCAACACTTATAAAAAATCTTTTAAAACCATATTTGGGCTCTATGAATGGATGGTGATACCTTTTGTCCCCACCAATGCCCCTGGAACATTCCATAGGATCATCAATGATATATTTCGTCCTCTGTTGGGATGCATTGTGGTGATGTATTTGGATGACATTTTGGTCTTTAGAAAGACTTGGGAGAAACACTTACAACATGTGCACAATGTACTCCAATTGTTGTGTACCGATCACCTTCAGGTCAAGGAATACAAGTCCTCCTTTGACCAAAATTTTGTCGCGTATTTGCGTTTTTTCATCGATCAAGAAGGTGTTTGTCCTGATGCTTCTAAAGTTCAGGCTCTAGCATAATGGCCTCCTCCTCAGTCCCTGCCGAATCTTAAATTTGTTCTTGGTGGAATCAATTTTTGCAGGAAATTTATTCCTCACTTCTCTTATTTGACCAATCCCCTTCATGATTTGGCTAATCAGTCCACTTTTCTTTGGACACTTGTTGCTCAGAAGTAGTTGCAGTGCCTAAAAGAGGCCCTTTGTTCAACACTTGTCCTATGTTTTCCAAATCTTCGACAACTTTTTCAAGTTGAGACCGATGCTATAGTGTCCCCAAGGCCGAGCCCCGTTGCAGATCATGTTATATGCAAAGAATTGTAAATATGTTCTATAGGCTGGTGAGCCAAGTTTTGAATAAGCTGTAGGCTTATGAGTTTTGTT